>PVKE010049063.1:0-11383 GCA_004027555.1 Craseonycteris thonglongyai | reverse complement strand
ATAAGGTAGGCAGAAAAGTCCAGAGAGGTAAAGTGACTTATTCAGAGTCATGCAAATGACTCTTGGATCAAAACGTCTTCACACAAATGTGACTTCTTAGGTCTATAAATTCTTTCAACTTACCATTCATTACTAACTGTGATCAAACTCTCATTTATTTCATTTGAGAAGCACTGTACTAAATAAGAACAGGCTATGAATTTGACAAAAGAGCTGAAAGTAACTGTAGAAAAAGAATGAATTAAGTTGAGACAAAAAATAAGCCAAATCATATCTGAGTCTCAATACTCTGGCAATAGTAAAACTCAGCCCACTATCCAGTTAAGCCATCTATTTGCATAAATCTCAGCAGGAAACTCAAGAATGGCTATGCACCTGTTCCAAAACATTGACAAATGGGCTTCTTTCAAAACAGGCAAGGCAGGGTGCACTGAAATTAGGCTTCAGAGGTTCACTCATGCCTAGCCAGTTCTCAGGATAATGACAGTATGCTCAGATGGTCTACATAGTGTTGCCAGTATTGTACTGTATGGCTATGGACTCTGACATTCAAATATTCATTGCAACACTGATTTTAATTGTAACTTTTCTCATGAAAAAGTGAGAAGCAATTAAAAACGAATTAATTCTTTTTCTAACTAATATCTAAATATAATTAGATACTAAAATGACCAGTATTTTTATCATGAATTATGTACTTCTGTTTACCTGATTATTGCTTCAGAAATCACAATATGTTGATAGGATCAGACCTGAGAAGTCATTTTAATTCAAACATACCACCTGAAAATTAATTTTCTTTGCTTTAATGTGTGTGTTTAAATGTTCATGTCTAAATGTTTCTGAAAGTGTTCTGTATTTTATACTCCATGTAAAAATGTTTTTTGCTATGCTTTTTAAATCTAATGAGAGCATCTCAAATAGGACATTTGTAGGGATAAATGTGAACCTCATTCGAAAGTAGTTGAAATCAATATTGAGTCTTATATTCAGTTTCTTATGTGCTTATCAATGTGCTACTCAGTGCCTCCCTGAAGACTCATGCTAAACCCTACTTCCATCTCCACACTTATAATCTGCATTATATGTGTCAAAATATAGCTTACTATTTTTACTAGTGAAGTAAATGCTTTAAATTTTTAATTATTTTATTTCAGAGATTATTTCTTTTTCTGAAATTTAATTATTTGATAACCAGTATTTTAATGGATGCAGTATTTTAAATGAAAACACTCAGTGGAGCAGAATAGAGTCTATAAGCATACTTATGGTTGGGTTTGATCTTGATATAAGCTATAAAATTGCTCTAAGTTTCAGTTTACTCATAAGTGAAGGGAAGATAATACCTCTGTAAAATGTTTTAATGATTGAATAGTTATGAAGCATAAAATAACACTTCCCAACTGACCGTATGAAATTGTATTACCCTGATACTAAAACCAGACAAGGATATTACAAGAAAAGAAAATTAGAGGCTAATATCTTAAGGAACATAGATATAAAAATCTTCAATAAAATACTAGCAAACTCAATTCAACAATACATTAAAAGAATCACACTCCCACCATGTTCAAGTGGGATTTGTTCTAGGGATGCAAGGATATATCAACATTCACAAATCAATCAACGTGATATGCCACAACATCCAAATAAAAGATAAAAATCATATGATTTTTTCAACTGATGTAGAAAAATATTTGAAAAATGTCAATATCGACTCATGATGAAAACTCTCAACAAAGTGGGTTTAGAAAGAATATACCTCAACATAATAAAGATTATATATAATTAGCTCACAATTAACATCATACTCAACTGTGAAATGCTCAAAATTTTTTTTTCTAAGATCAAGAATAAGACAAGGATGATCACTCTTGCCACTTATATTTGATATAGTACTGCAATTTTTAGCCAGAGCAATTACCCCCAAAATTGTATAAATCAGAAAAGAAGAAATAAAGATATCTCTATTTTCAGATAACATTATATTATATGTAGAAAACCCTAAAGACTCCACCAAAATACAGTTAGAAACATAAATGAATTAAGTCAAGTTGTGGAATACAATGTCAATATACAAAAATAAGTTCCATTTCATGCACTAACAAACTATCATAAAGAGAAAATAATGAAACAGTACTGTTTACAATTACATCAAAAAGAATAAAATACCTAGGAAGAAATTTAACCATGGAGGTGAAAGATCTGTACTCTGCAAACTATAAAACACTGATGAAAGTGAAGACGATATAAATAAATGGAACAATACTCTGTGCTCATGGATTGGAATAATTAATATTGTTAAAATCTTCACACCACCCAAAATGATCTACAGATTAAATGCAATCCCCATAAAAATTTTAATGGCATTTTTCACATTAATAGAATAAACAATCCTGAAATTTGATTGGGACTACAAAATACTCAAATAGCCAAAGCAATCTTGAAAAAAAAGAACAAAGATGGAGGTATCATAAGTTCTAATTTTAAACTATATTATAAAGCTGTTGTAATCAAAATGATATGGTATTACCATTAAAAACAGAAACATATATTAATGGAACTAAGTAGAGCATGCAGAGATAAACCCATGCATACACAGTCAATTATTTATGACAAAGGAGCCAAGAATATACAATGGGGAAAGGATAGTTTCTTTAATAAATGGTGTTGGGAAAATTGTACAGCCACTTGCAAGAAAACAAAAACAAAGAACCTGGGCCTTTATCTTACACCATACCCAATAATCAACTGAAAATAGATTAAAAACTCAAACACATGACCTAAAATGAAAAAAGTACTAGAAAGAACATAGTGCATAAATAAGCTCCTGACATAAGTCTTGGTAATACATTTTTTGGATATTACATCAAGACAAAAGGCAACAAAAGCAAATGTAAACAAGTGGTACTGAACCCACTGGAAAAGCTTCTGTATGGCAAAAGAAACCTTCCACGAAATGAAAAGACAACCTAGTTAATGGGAGAAAAAATTCAAATTACGTGTCTTATTAGTTGTTAATATCCAAAATGTATAAAAAACTCACATAACAATAACAAAAGAACAAAATGAAATACAAAAAAACTCAAAAACAACAACATAAATAATTTATACTACTTACTAGTAAATGAAGGAAAATAGTCAACTAATATCTCAAGAGAGTAAGAAGCAGAGGCTATGAACAGCTATTTCATATAATAGGAAACAGAAATGATCAACAAGTGAAAAATGCCCAGACTTTATTAGTAACTGGAGAATTTGTTGAATTCTGAAATCTATTTTCTACTATTATCTTTCATGTAGTGATGACAACAGGGGAGGAATATGAGTTGATTAATTATAGTAGGTTGGATGATACGCCCTCCAAAAGATATATAGGCAAATCCTAAGCCTCAGAAACTGTGAATATTACTTTATATGGCAAAAGATCGGATTAATTTAAGGACCTTGAGGAAAGGAGTTTAGCTTAGATTATCCAGGTAGGCTCTAACTGCACACATATACAGATATCTTTATAACAGAGAGGTAGAGGGAGTTTGGTCACACTCATTAAGAAAAAAGCATTGTGAACAAGGAAACAGATTAGAGTGATGCAATTAGCAAGGCAAGAACTACCAATCAATGCTGTTAGTCACCACATGTGAGTGGAGACATAGAATGAATTCTCCTCTAGGGCCAGAAGGAATGTGGCAACTCCAACACTGTGCTTTCACATTTCTAGCCTCCAGAACGGTGAGAGAATTAATTTCTGTTGTTCTAAGCCACCAAGTTTGTGGCAATTTGTTACGACAGCCCTAAGAAATACACTAATGTTTGGTTTATCTAATCTGGTCAAGGCAATAGAAAGGATGGGTAAGTGCTATACCATTCATTGAATGCAACAAAATTAACCTATCTTTTCCACAACACCACCCATATATAAATAATAATTTTCCCCTCAGTTTGAAAAAAATAAAGATTTATGCTATCCAGCATTAGCAAACTGTGAGGCAAAGATTTGTCTCATATACTCCACACAGGAGTATACTCAAATGTTAGTATAGTCATTTAGGAGAGTAATTGTCAATGTTTATTCAATGCTAAAATATGCACAGTATTTTCACTTCTAAGTGCATTCTGATTAATATTTGTACATATTTACAATAAGACAGTCATAGAATATTTATTGCAGCATTATTTGATAGAGAAAGGAAAAGCCTATTTACCTAACTGTCCAGCAATAGAAAAATAGGTAAATCAAATGTAGTTTGAATTACATGTGCTGATTAAAGACAAAGCAATGTATGTGCATAAGTGTCCTGGAGTGATCCTTAAAATACATTTTTAAAATTTATTTTATTGTTTTTGACAGAGACAGAGAGAGAGAGAGAGAGAGAGAGAGAGAGAGAGAGAGAGAGAGAAGGAGAGGGCACAGAGCAGTCTCCATAATTGTATGTCATCAGTTTTCTACATGGTTTCATTCCACTCAGGTGGGTGGGGGACTGCCCAAGGCAGGAACTGGGCTGGGGGCCTTCCACATGGGAGGCACGCCCACTCGAGCCAGGGGCCGAACCAGGTGGGCAAGAACCAAACTGGGGGCCTTCTGCATGGGAAGCATACCCCAGTTCAGCATATGGGTCTGCATGGGTCAGGATTCGATCCTCAGTCCCTGGGACTGCAAAGTGAATGCTTAACCCATTGAACCATCCTGGCTTCCCCTAAAACACAGTTTTTATCTTAACTTATTTTCCATTTAGAAAAAACAAAACAAAACTGTGCAGCTCACTGCTGTATTCCTTAATTTTACATGAAAACTCTCTTTGAAGCTGAAGCAAATCTTACTGGTTTTCAATGTGAAAAAAAACTATAAAAACTGCTCTTTGAGTTATTTTTAAACAGAACTTGTCTCTAATTCTAATGTAACAAAAATGTATGATGATCAGTATTTAATAATTTTTTCACATGTAGGAATGTTATATTTTCTAGGATTTGACATTTTCAGTGATCGAGAATTATTATGTTTTGTAAATGGAAATGCTACTACTAAAACCAGAATGCTATTAAACAGAATGGTGTCATTTGGTTCCAGAGATTATTGATGTACTAAAGTATGCTAAAGTAATAATAAAAGTGAAGTATTTCATGGCAATCTTTGGGGGCAAGATTTACCCCTCATGTTATCTCAAGGCAAATGCCACTGTAGCTGCAAGTGACACTGATGAGTTTTCTCAGGGTAAACAGAAAATGGGTGAATATATACATGAAACCTACTAAATGTGTTTATGAAAGAAAAGAGCTTGAATACATCTGCGGAATCACTGCTTCCACCCTAGTCCAATCTACCATCTTCTCTTGTCTGTACTATTCAGAGACTCTTAACTGTTCTCCATGCCTTTGCACTTGCCTGCCTCTCCTTTCAATATACTGTCTATTGTCTACTTGGTAGCTTAAGAAACATTTGCAATATGTAAAATGACATCAGTCACACCCACTGAAAACTTTTCCATGGATTCCCTCTGTTCTTAGTGAAAAAACAAAAACAACTTTTTTACCACAGGCTTTAAAACTGCATTATCTGGTTCTCACTTCCTCCGAAATCTCCTCTATACCACACTTTTCTATAGTCTACAGTCTTTCACGATCCTGATTCAGAACATGTGTCTCCTAACTTTTGGGCTTTGTACATGCTAATCCTTCTGCCTAAAATCCACTTTCCCTACTGTCTAAAATGACTGGCTTATTGTAATCCTTAAAGTCTCAGCTCAGGTTTCCCCCTTCAGAGATGGTGTTTTGGTCCCCAGGGGAGGCTGTGATAATTATGCAGGCGCCTCCCATAGCTACAACTGCAGGCTGCAAAATTGACCAGTTTCTTCCCCCACACCCAACTCTGAAATTATCACCCTGCTGGCCCTGAGGCCACACCTCACATGGGCTGCTCCCAACCAATGCCTGGGTGTGACAAAGATGCTAAATTGGGTTCCTGCCTAGGAGATTCAGGACTCCTCTGGAAGGTGACTTAGTCTCAGGACTCCCCATCAGTCGAAATCTAAGTAGAACTTCAGTTCTACAACTATCTCTCCTGCCCTCTCTTCAAAGAAGTTAGAGCCACATTGTTATTGCCATCAGGGGTCTCCTAGCCTCCTCTGACTCTACATTTTCTCTCACAGGCATTTCCACCAGTTAATCTCTTGTGCTTCTAAACTCATATTGGTGTCCATTTCTCAGAAGAACAAGACTAACACTCCATATCTAAAGTGGCCTCCTCCAGTCAGTATCTCATTGTCTTGTTTATTTTTTTAGAATACTAATGTAGCCTGAAATTACTGATTATTGTGTATTCATTTATTTTTGTCCTCCTCACTCCACTGTGAGCTCCATAAGAACCTTATTTTTCTTATTTATCTCGTGTCCCCAGCAGTGTGTGGCACTAATTAGGTATTAAATAGAAACCAGTTGAATCAATTAATATATTCACGAATGATTGACTTAAGAAAGAAAAGGACACAGACTAAGATTTTAATAGTTGTTACTGATAATGAGAAATGTTGGATTAGGATACAGTATTAAATAAGGAATTTGACAGTGTACTCTTTATACTTTAAATTTTCAGCAAATGTGAATATTTCTTACCTAATTTGTGATATTGAGGAAATTTAAGTACTATAGTTAAAAGTGAAAACATTAATATATCAATGTAAAAATTTCAAACTTAATTTCTACTATAAATCAAAATAACCCATTTTCACTCAATTTTCTGAAAATTAATCTTGTTTTAATGAGATTCTAAAACTCATTAGAAATATAAAGTCCCTTTATTTAATGAATAAAAAGTAATCTGCATGCTTGCTCTATAAACCTATAATCTAAAGAGAGGATGAGTAATGAGTAGTATATGTGAAGAAAAGATGAGAAACGTATCCAAGGTAACTGTGAGGCAAGATGCAAAATAGTGCCTCACCTTCTATAACCCTCATTTGTGGGGTCCCATGTTGATTGGAGAAAAGCTACCCAAAAGAATTAATAGTAGGATTTAAGAAAGGCATTTTGTCAGGTGAGCACAGGAAGTTATTTCAAGTGTATGAGGCCACAGAGCATTAACTGAGGTCATAAAACTTCAGCCAAAAAAACAGGGTAGACAGGAAAAAGATGTGTGTCTAACCAACTTAATTCTATTGAATGCCTACTATCTGTCAGGTGTTGTGCTAAAACAAAACAAAACAACAAAAAAACTTGGATCATAAGAGAAGAAACTCAGACCTCTAAAACTCATAAAACTTAGTTTAATGAAGGAGTCTGGTGTGAATGTAAATGAATAAATATCTTCTGTAAGTGCAATAAGGGTGATAGCATATAATGAACACAGTAACACTATATATCAGGGTAGTAATGCTAGAAAGGAAAAGTGCCACCTGCATTTTTTGTGGAAGGATATTGGAGAGCAAAGTGGTGGGAGCTGAAGCTAGAGAAAAAAGTTAAGGCAAAATATGGAGGAGTCTTGAAATTGTTAACTAATTTGGACTTTTTCTCAGGGGCCAATTGTCCTCTAATCTTTTATTCTGCATCTCGATCAGTTAAAAAATTTAATTGGGGGAAGCCGGGATGGCTCAGTGGGTTAGGCGCTCACTTTGCATCTCCGGGGACCGAGGATCAAATCCCGGCCCCGGCCTGTGCGGAACCATGTGCTGAGCTGGGAGCTCCCCCGGTTCAGTTCTCTCTCTGTCTCTGTCTCTGTATCGCTCCCTCTCTCTGTCAAAAATGAAAATTAATAAAAATATATTAAAAAAAATTTAATTGATGTATAGTGTTAGATGGGGACTAAACTAATTGGTGGGAACACTGCATAAATTATATACATATCTAAATACTATGTTGTACAGCTGAAACAAATAAAATAATATTGAATGTACACTGTGACTGTAAAAATAAGTAAATCATTTTTTAAAATGAAAAAATAATTGAACATGGACACCCAATGAATGTACCTTGTGTGTGTTTATAAATAGTTAATGAATGTTATGTACATTATAGAGCATATAAAATAAAATCTATTTATCCAGTCATCTATCAAAGGATACTTTGGTTGTTTCTTTGATTTCGTCACCGTGAACAGTGCTGCAATGAGCATTGGGGTACACATATTTTTGCAGACTAAAGTTTACAAGTTTTGGGGGTATATTTACATAATGGAATACCACTCAGTGACAAGAAAAGATGAAATATAGCTATTTGTGACAGCATGGATGGACCTTGAGATCATCATATTAAGCGAGATAAGTCAGACTGAAAAAGTCAAGAGCCATATGACTTCACTTATAGGTGGAATATAAAACTGAAAGTAATGAAGAAACAAAAACTCTTGGACACAGTTAATTTAGTGGTTATCTGAGGGCAAGGGGGTGGGCGGTTCAGGAGTAGAAAACAGGCATCAAATATATGGTGATGGAAAGAGCACTGACTCTGGGTGGTGAGCACACAACGTAATACATAGATGATGTAATGTAGAATTGTACACCTGGAACCTATGTAATTTTTACCAACCAATGTCGTACAGTAAATGTAACAATTTAAAAAAATTAGGAAATAAAGAAAAAAATGGGTATTTTTTGTTTGTTTGTTTGTTGGTTTTGGTTAAAAATCCTTTTTAAATTCTCAAATTTACCTTAATGTCCCAGTAAATGTATTCTATTGAAAAAGTTTCCAACATAGTTAGGTCACAATAAGTATGTGGAAAATGGGATTTGTGTTCAAATAAATGTTTTAAACAATTTTTGCAAAGTTTTTTTTTTTTTGTAGAACTTATGACTTTGGTATGTTATATGAAAACTACCCAGTCTTTCTTGAAGCTATTTGATCATGAAGTTCTAAATTCTGCCAATCCTGAGGACTTAGGATGCTACTATCATATAACACACACTGGGAAATGGTGCTCAAATAACTAGGTTCTTCTCAGTTTATACACTAATCAGCTATTGTAAAATAAACAAAATCATAAAAGAGATTTTGTATGTGTTGCCTGGAGGGCAAAAATAGAGGCATAAGTTGAAATGACAGGTAAACAGATTTGGGCTTCATATGAGAAAGACAAACATAATTACTAGGGAGTGTAAAAAAGAAACAGCTGATTGTAGGGGTCACTGAGGTCCCTGTCACTACAGATATTCCACTTTTTTTTTTTTACCTAACTTCTTATATTTATTATTTTTAATTGTTAAATGTATTTGGGTGGCATTGGTTGGAGAAAATTACATAGGCTTCAGGTATACAATTTTACATTACATTGTCTATGTATTGCATTCTGTGCTCACCACCTAGGGACAGGTGGGCACATAATATAATACAGATATTCCAATTTTTGAAAAATAGGAAATGAAACTGAGCCATCTCTGAATCCATGGTAACTTGGCACATGGTAGGCACATGGGAGAACAAACATATGCATTAAATGGGTGACAAAAATAATTTATATCTGTATTTATCCAACTCAAAAAATTCCATTGATTGTAGGAGAACATGTGATTCCTCAAAGTAAAAAACTCTGTCTTTTTCTTACCTCATAAAGTTTCCCTTATAAGCATGTTAAGAAGAAGTATATTTTCAAATGAAGTTCAACAAAAATATGAAGCCAAAAAAAAAAAAGTTCTCTAAGGGTAGCCAGATGAGTCTGTGTGAAAGACAACATAAGTAGTGCTGGGTTTTACACAGTGATATCTGAATAGGGGCTGAGATAATGCATATGGCTCTTCATTCCCTTTTGCCTACCACCCAGTAGTACTTTTGGAAGCACTAAGATAAGTTTTCTAGAGAAATTATCCTAGTTCTGAATTTTCTTCATTACTTAAATTAATATAGTATTGTTTATTGTCATTAACTTTCTTCAAATAAATAAACAACATAGATGCGTAATATCAGAGGAAAACAAAACACAAATTTTAGGTAGATAAAGTTTGTTTAATCAAGATTTTATCATCTCAAAAATATAGAAAAGGATATATTTATTGATTGGAAATGAACAGTTGTTAGACATAAGCAACTGAGGAAAGTCTGCCCTAGGAAAACCTCAGAGTTAGAGTGGCATTCTTGATACAACTTCATCATTCAAATGTAATTTACATTTCTACCACAGCATATTAATTTTGATGCCAAAACAAGAAGTGAAGCTTAAAAATCATCTTTTGACAAATTAACTGTCTATTGCCATCTGAGGTGAAAGATGAGTCAGAATTATACTGAAATTAAAAGGTAGGCCCTTGGTGTCAAGCCATTTCAATTTATGCACATTTATTCATCATTTACAACAAGACTAGAAATGTGCTAGTGCTGTGGGCAATGAAAAAGAGGATGAAATGTACTTTTTATTTCTGGCTCTGATGAAAAAACAGACAGGATTTCTCCTCCCAAAGAAAATTACCAGAAAAATTGAACCAAATATATAAAATAACCATTTTTGCCTATTGGGCAACAGGAAGTACAAGAAAAACAAGTGAGATGACTCCTCTGATCACATTGACTTTCTGCCTGAAGGCACATTCCGTACCACGAAGAAGCTGGGGGACCAAATCCAGAACTGGGTGGTTTCCCTGAACTGAGGAGACAGAGTTTACAGAAGCTGAGGGGGCTGGAACGTATAGAACAGAGTTCTGAGAAGAGAGACCTTCCTGGACTAAAAATTACAGACGTTTACTTGATGAAAATATCCTTCAAAAATGAAGAAAGGATAGAAATACCCAAATAAATAAAAAATAAGAGAATTTTCACCAACAGACCTACATACACAAAAGAGTAAGTTATACTTGATAAGAAGTCAAATCAAAAGGAAAGAACAATGAGAGCCAAAATATTAATATATGGGAAAATATAAAAGACTTATTTTTGCTCCTCCTAACTTATGTAAAAAACACCCCACTATTGGCTATTTAAAGCAAATATAATAAAGTATTCTGAGCTTAGGCATATATTAATAGAAATAAAATATATGATAGCAATAACAAAAAAGACAAAGGAAGTTTAATAAAAATACTGTAAGGTGATTATGCTGTATGTAAAGCTGTAAACTACTAATTCATGAGAGTAAAAATATGTAATATAATTAGTAAAGTAAGTGCTAATCTACAATATATCAATGAAATAAGAACATCTGAAAATCAACAATAACACTGGTAAAAAAAATTAGAATCAACATATCAGGACACTGGAAATTAACTAATGGCCTGCAGCAATGTACAAAGCATTTATTCAGAAAGTAAGCTGAATCTCACTAAGAACTGTGAGCTCTGTGGCTTTCTAACATGCCCAATTCCTACCCATCTCATTCACCCTCATTGAGGTACATAATAGCTTTGAAAACCAACAACCCACAATCATGGTGAATACCAGTAGTTTGGCAGCCACAAGAGGGGACAAAAGA
>PVKE010049062.1:0-11382 GCA_004027555.1 Craseonycteris thonglongyai | reverse complement strand
ACCTCCTCCTCCCCCCACCTCCTCCTCCCTCCCCTCCTTGCCCCCAGCCCCTTGTGTGGTCTCAATGTTGGAACTATTAGAAAACAACTGAAAAGGAGAGCTGATTCTAGATGGTGAGCACATAATGCAATACACAGATGATGTAATTAATGTAGACTTGTACACCTGGAAACTATCTAATTGTTACCAACCAATGTCACCCCAATAAATTTAACAATAAAAAAAAAGAGAAAAGAAAACAACAGAAGATGGTAAGGTACTTACTGTTATTTATTTGCCTGACGGAAAATCAGAGTTTGGGACTTTTTTTTTTAAGATTTATTTTATTGTTTTTGACAGTGACAGAGGGAGACAGAGACAGAGAGAGACAGAGAGAAGGAGGAGGGCCCAGAGCAGTCTCCGTAGTTGTACATCATCAGTTTTCGACATGGTTTTGTTCCACACAGGTGGGTGGGGGCCGCGCAGGGCGGGAACTGGGCTGGGGGCCTCCGGTGTGGGAAGTACACCCCAGTTCAGCATATGGGTCCACACGGGCCGGGGCTGGGATTTGATCCTTGGACCCCGGGGCTGCAAAGCGAGTGCTTAACCCGCTGAGCCTTCCCGGCTTCCCAGTTTGGGACTTTTTGCATTTGGTTGTGTAGGAACAGTCAAGTCCTAACTAGTAGGGGTGGGGTTAAAAACATTTTTTTTAAGTATTGTAGTAAAAAATAACACACTTGTGGGAAAACTTACAATTTATTACAAATCATCAGAAAATTATAATACTATGAGAAGCAATATGTTATATTGCGCATTTGTCCCACCACCCAGGATGGCTTTGAATGGGGCCCAACACAAATTCGTAAACTTCCTTAAAGCATTATGAGAATTTTTTGTGATTTTTTTTTTTTTTAGCTCATCAGCTTTTGTTAGTGTTAGTGTATTTTATGTGTGGCCTAAGACTATTCTTCTTCTTCCAAAGTGGCCCAGGAAAGCCAAAACGTTGGACACTCCTGTTATATTGTCAGACCTTAGTTCTGCTATTACTAGCTGGCTGATCTTAGCCACGTTTCTAAACTTCACTTTACCTCATTTATAAAATGGGATGAAAAATGTAAGCACTGTGTGTGCAAGATCAAGAATGATGGAGGGGACATACCATGTTGACTAGACAGAATGGGTTATTATCCAGATATGTCTAATGTAACAAAAACACTACACTGGAGGCAAAATTTATCAGCCTGCGTGCATACAATTCAGTATCATTAACTGTAACTAACAACTCTCAAATATTTAAGCTTTTTTTCAGTTTGTTTAATTTTTCTTATCTTGTCTATGACCTTGTTTTCCTACCTGGCTCTCCTATCCTATCATCCCATTGATAACATCTTGACTTTGTTACCTTCCTCTCTTTTCAGACTCTGATCCACTAGTTGTAGAATGCTTTGAGATAATATGTAAATAGTGCCTTAACAGAAAGGCACAACATAAATCAGAGAAAGCCAGAAAGGCAAGCATAAAAATAGTGCCCCTGATTTTTTTTTCAGTAGCATATGATGCAACATTGAATAATTGCTGGGTAAATTTGACACATCAGGAATAGAGTTCATTAGGGAGCTGGGGAACTTAAAAATAAGGCTGCCTTCAACAAAATTGATGAGGGGATTACTGTGTGCAGCCATCAGTAAATAGGACTACAGGAACCTGGACTGAATTGATGATCTTCTTCCTGAGGGGGACCTGCATCAACTGAGCAAAACTTTCTTGAGTCACAGTGACTTCGGGGGCGAAATGGTTTGTGATAAAGAGAATGGATGAAAGAAATGAACATCCAGAATCTCTAGGGATGAAACCCAATTCACAAAGGCAATGCTATTTCTTTTCTTTTTCTTTCTTTCTTTTTTTTTTTTAGGCAATGCTATTTCTAATACATTCATGGTCAAAAAAAATCTGAACATGTTGTTTACACAAGTGGCCACAGAAATAGAAAACAAACCCTTGAGAAGGGATTCAGTCTCCTTGGTAATTATAAGAACTTAAAACACAAAATCACGCAACACCACTTAAACTGGTAAAAGTAAATTATAATTACAAAATCAAAATCTGGCAAGGCTTTTGAAAAAGCTGTATTCTCATACTGACATAAATTGGTACCATATTTCTGGAAAGCAACATGGCCAAGTGAAATGAGCCATGATGTATTATTACATCCTTTGGACTTTAAAGCATATGTTTGAGACCAATTCCTAGAGAAATAACTCAGAAAAAGGATATTAGGAGGGAAAAAAAATAAAACAGAAAAAGGAAAAAGGAAAAAAAAAAACCTAATGTGATAAAACATACAATGGATGAAATATAATACTACTATTAAGAATGATAAATGTGAGTATTATAAAAACAAATAGAAATGTTGATATATAATGCTAAGTGAAAAATAGCTGAGCTCAAATTTTGTGAATATTGACTACAAATATGTTAAAACAAAACAAAATAACAAAAAAGAAAGCCCAAACAACTATAAAACTAAGAAGAGATTATTCAGTTTTGAGATTTTAGATGACAGGGTAAGAAGCAAATTTTTCTGTTGCTTTGATGTTTTTTTTTTAATTTATTTTTATTGTTTTTGACACAGAGAGAGAGAGAGAAGGAGGAGGGCCCAGAGCAGTCTCTATAGTTGCACGACATCGGTTTTCTACATAGTTTCATTCTACAGGTGGGTGTGGGGCTGCACAGGGCAGGAACTGGGCCGGGTCTCGGGGCTCGCCCCAGTGAGAACCGAACTGGGGCCACAACACCCCAGTTAAGCATGTGGGTCCACATGAGCTGGGATTCAATCCTCGGACCCTGGGGCTGCAAATGAGCCCTCAACCCGCTGAGTCATCTCAGCATCCCCTGCTTTGATATTTTTATGTACAAAATTTGTTAAAAATACAATTTTAAAGGTTGTACTCTATATTGTAATTTATCAAGGATAGAAAAGAGGTTAAACCCTATACCTCCATCATGTGGTTTCTGACAATTGCACAGATCTTAAATCTAAGCTGGAACTGCATAGAAACTGAATTTCAGATCTGCACAAATTCTCCACTGATTATACGGAGAGGGAATGTGTGATTACCAAGAGTCCTGAGCGGTTGTAGGAGAAAATCATGTCGGGTTAGCTATCTGGTTGGCTCATCTGATGCCAGAGCTTTATCTAATGTGACTCAGGGACGTGGGTTGTTTGGGGTTTTTTGGAAGTGAGAGAGGCCAGTATGGTAGGGAGGAGGGAGGCAAAATGTTAGCTCCTTTCTCCGCTTCTAAGAATATTTTCTCTTCATTAAGCCAGTACCACATTTCAGCATCACAGGCCTCCTTTTCCTTAGGGTCCGCTCCTTCTTGCTGCACAAGCGTGGCATCGTCTGATGGTTATTTTATCCGCCTCTAACAGCAACACTAATCCTAATGAAATATAGCCACATATTTCCTTAAGTAGCTAGATGTTCTTAAGGGTTAGACACAGACTTCATTTTATTTAATAGTGGCCATTTTCCCTTTTGCCTTTGCACCTGTGTAAGGAGGGCACTAAACCTTGTAGGTCCTGCCCTTCTTTGCTTCTTCGCAGCAGCGAAGACCTAATTCTGCTTACATGAGCTGGTTCTCAGAGTCAGAGTGGTGGGCCTGAGTTAACGTCATCTGCTTTCAGGAGAAGATTAATATGCACCTGAGACCCAGCATGGAGGGCCACGTTTCCACCCTCCGGTGAGCACAAAATGCTTTGTTAGCCTGTGCTTCCCGCAGAGGAGAGAGTGAGCAGGGACCTTCCGAAGTTTTCACCTGAGAAGTTGTTACAGAATTCTTGGGCTGGGGTTTCTGAATTCTTTCTTCTCTTCCCCATGTTTTTCTTCCTCTTTTTTTCCTCTACAAATTGGCGGCCCTCAAGATAAGAAGGTAACGTTTCTTGAGTGTGTGCTATGCATCAGGCAGGCTTACATATAGTAACAGATTTAATCTTTACAACCACACTGTGAGGTAGAGGGGTATAGTTCTCATCCCCACTTGACAGCTGAAGAAACAGGCACAAAAGCCTAATAAGTGCCTTGTCCAAGTTCATGAGATGGTAGAACCAAGCTGCAAAACCAAGCCATTGGCCCCAAGTGCAGGCTCGTGGCCACTGAGCTATACTATCTCGTGACAATAAACTTGGCCTAGTTTGCTCATACTCTGGGAAGAGAAAATCAAAGACAGAGTGGGAGTGAGGGAAAAGGTGTGTGTGTGTGTGTGTGTGTGTGTGTGTGTGTGTGTGTGTGTGTGTGCGCGCTAGTCATTATCATCATCCTCATTCATGCAGACCTTTGGGAACCACAGCTCCACCTCGTTTTCCTAGACTGATAGTGATAAAAATAGCATTGCTAACCCGTTCCCAGGAGCCACAGCTGCTGCTCAACTGGGATCCACACTACGAGAACCACTGAGGCAGACGATCCAGAAGCTCTCTCTTTCTCAACAGCTCAAGTTTCAGTTCAGTCCCTGCAGTATTCCTGTCCTGACCTAGAGTGAGGAGACCCAGAGACTGGTCCCCAGCTTGCAGGGAAATGAATAATCAGTGAAAGATGCCATCTCAGAACCTAGCCAGGGTCGTGGGTTCAGCGAGGTTTCAGCCAGAGGGAGACTCAAGCCGGTGAGCAGGCTGGGGCTGGCGTGTGCTAAACCCGTTGTAGGCACCGAAACCCACCTGGATGAGTGTCCATGAATAAGGACAGCGATGACTTTGGAAGTGATAGGAGGGGAGAGAAAGGAATCTTTTTCTCCTTTGAGCATGGAGAGGATGAAGGAGAGTGAGGAAAAGAAGGAGAGGGACCCTAATGATAACATTCGTGTTTGGAATTGTGGGGTTTGTAAGAAGCAAAAGCTGGAGGTGGCACATTGGTCTGATCAGGGAGATGACAACCTATTTTTTCCGAAGTAAATGCTGATCCTGTGTAAACAAGAAGCGGGAATTGCAGTCACATTCCTACTTCTGGGCAGGGAAGGGCGTGAGGAATGAATGGGGCTCTTTGGGTCCTTGTGTTCATGTGGCTGTGAAGTCTGGATTCTCTCAGGCTCCCTCTCTGTCTTAGCAGGTGGAGGGCTGTACGGGGCTCTCGGTCCAGGGCTTAAGCCCTGCACTGCCCTCTCAGCAGAACTGTGCTGCCTCCTAGCAGCTGGAGAGGCTCGCTGTGGGATGCCGATAAGCTGTGAAAAGAAGGGTTCCACTTCTGGGTTGTAAGAGCAGAGCTCACGTGTCACGCCATATCCACAGCCTCGTGCCCCCAGGATTCGGCCAAGGCTTCTACCCTGTTTCCCAGAAAATACGACAGTGTCTTACCCTGTTTCCCCAAAAATAAGACAGTGTCTTACCCCGTTTCCCCGAAAATAAGACAGTGTCTTATACCCTGTTTCCCCGAAAATAAGACAGTGTCTTATACCCTGTTTCCCTGAAAATAAGACAGTGTCTTACCCTGTTTCCCTGAAAATAAGACAGTGTCTTATATTAATTTTTGCTCCCAAAGATGCGCTAGGTCTTATTTTCGGGGGGATGCCTTATACGTATTTCAGCGAGAGGCAAAACTGTAAGTAGGTCTTATTTTCGGGGGATGTCTTACTTTCGGGGAAACACGGTAGTTGCTGCAGCTGCACTTTGGATTCCGACCAAGGCAAACTAATTGCTGCTTCCAGCTCCCACCAGCTGGTTCCTGGGAGAAGTCACCGGGGAGAATTCTGCTGTATCCTCCACACACACACACCCATCTCCAGCTTTCTGCTCTTCACAATGGCAGGCCTGATTGGTCCTCCGTCCGTCAGTCACAGTTGAAAATGATAATGAAATGAAAGGAATTGAAAAACACAAAAACATTCTACTGGGGTGGAGCATCCCGGTCTGGTAGTTGAATGATCTGTGGGCCTCCTCACACCCTGGGCAGGAAGGTTGGACTTGGCTCTCAGGAACTTTCCCTAGAAGAAGCAGGATTTCAAGAGGGTAAGCGCTTCATGTTTAAGAAGATGGTGGTGTGGTTACAATTCTTTCTCTTAAACATACCCTCTCCACCCTTCCCCTTCCATTAGTTCCAAGAACATTTCCTAGTCCATTGACAAAACGTTTCTTCACTCCAACCTGGTGCCCGCAGAGCAGTGTGCGGCCCCCTTGGAGGTGGAGTTGGGGTCCGGGTCTGACTGCTGCTCTCAGGGAGCTCACAGTTGAGCTTATTAGACAAGGTATGAAGACAAGAAAAGGTAACTGACCCTATAACCCTAACAAGATCAATACGCCACCTGCCCAACCTCCAGCTCTGCCCCCCCCCCCCCAATGGCCCTCTTGGCTCTTGTCACCACCTCAGGTCAGCTTTTCCTCTCTTCTGGGAAATCCTACCTCACAATTCCTGCCCCAGATGAATCTGTCTGCCTTCCAGGCAACAACTGACTCATTTTCACAGAGTTTGCAATTCATCAGAAACCTTTGGGATGGGCACCTCTTGGGGACTTGTGTTCTTTAACTTCAGCGATCAGTTTCAGTTTGGGGAGGCCTAAAGATGGTTTCTCCAGTTATGAGGTCAATTGGTGAGGTTTGGATGTAAAGAGCTACCTTGGCCACACAGAACTTCCAGACCTCTTGCAAGCACTTCCATCATTTCTCCCTCCCCTCACTCTGGGAAATTCCCTTTCCTTCCCCAAAACCAAGGTCAGAAACCACATCCTCTCCACAGCCTTCCCTATTCCTCCAGGTAGATGCAGTCACTACTGCTTGCAGTTCTTCATTTCCCTTTTGGGTTGATGTTTTCATCCTGGGGCCCTGAGCATCTCACCCTCAGAGACAAAATTCCTCTCAGTGTTTCTTCAGTCAGCTTTTAGCACTGGTACACAAATTAGGTCCCCTTTGATACCCTCATACTTGTGTCATGCTGAAGAATAAGTGGTTTTATTTTGCAGGTCATCTTTACGCAGGGGCCATGCTAATCTTCGTATTGTTCCAATTTTAGTATATGTGCTGCCGAAGAGAACACTAATGGGCTTATTTGATTTATAAGACCTTCTAACGGCCAGGATGGCAGTGAAGTTTCTCACCTCCCATGTTGAAAATAATAAAACAGAGCAGAAAATATCAGTGCATTATGTATAGTAAGGATTAAGGATTGTTTTATGAAAATTCTATTTGTTATATTTGTGTGTTCTAGGTTGCAGGGTTCCGATACATTTTACTGCATGTCTCTATTTTAAAAATTAAACAGCTGCCTCCTTAACATGTAGGGTAAAACTAGTCTTTTCAATCTCAGGTCCAGGTAACTCGTTTGCCCAGTTGGGAAAATCCTATTAGCCTCACTGTAAAAATTCAAGGTTATTTTTTAGTAAGAAACATGCTGGTAGCAGAAAGTAGTTACATAATGAGCCTTTAGGAAGCACACTGTCTCCACTCAGCTAACACAGGGTGTCCAGGGATTCAGAAGCTCGGAGACCCTCCAGGTGGCTTTTCCTCGCTTCTTTTCTGTGTTCATCTCGACACTGGAACTGCTACTCCCCTTAGGTGTGGGCCCAAATCAAATGCTTCTTTCCAGGGCTTTATTTTCACAAGGTATCGTGTTTCAGAATTTTCGTGAATGAGCTAAAGCATCACAAAAACAAATGGAAAAAATATATACCATGTCACCAAAGCTGTCATTTTTCTTTGTTCAGCAAGACAAAAAGGTGCCACTGAGGTGCTGTGAGTAGCTGATGATGAAATGAAAATAAAATCTAGGTGTGGGTTTTGCTTTCAGAAAGTTCATGTTGGCTGATGGGAGTGATGGCTTTCTTGGGGTTTGAATTGAATTCAAGGTTTTATTCTAAACATCAAAAGCCTTTGCCCTTGAGCCCCTTCAACTCAGGAAAGCATAACATCATCTGCATTGCATGTGAAATGGAAAGATCTACTTATTTCTAAGACTCGTGGCAGTGGTTTTTTGTTTGTTTTTTTTTTTGTTTTTTTTTAAGGCCTTGACATAAATTATAAGAAAAATTTGGCCTCCTCTTGTGGAACTGTTCTGACTTGACTTTCTTTTTTTCTTTTGTTAGGCCTTCAAGAAACCCCTCTTGCATTTTCCTTATTATTATCCTCAATACAAGTGCAGACTCTGAAATGTAAACAAAATGTGTCCACTGATTTCTTTGTATGGGAGAGGGTGGAAATTCTCCCTTAGCTATCTATCATTTTTGCGCTCCTCGGGGAAAAGCCAGGGAGGGTTTCTCTCAGAGGTGATAGCCCCGTGCAGCCTGGAGGAGGCTCTGTGTTCTTATCTTCCTGCTGCCCCTGGCTTCTCCCACACAGTCACAACAACAACCTTTAGAAGGGTGTTTGTCATCTCTCTGCTGTGTCAGCCCCTTCACACTCCTCATCTTTAATCCTAGAAACAGTCCTTCCAGATTTGTTTTGTTCTCCCCATTTACAGATAAGGAAACTGAGACTCAGAAAGGCTCAGAGGAGAGCTACACATGGCCCCATATATAGCTTTTTACATTGTTTTTTGTCCGACTTTGTTTTTCCCACTTGTTGTAGGGCCTACTTCTTGGTAGGCAGGAAGGAGAAGTATGTATACATTTAACTTCAATCGCTTTCACATCATAAAGCCAGCACAAAACAAAGTTTAACCCACATTTGCTCATTCTGGCCCTGAGTGCTGGTTCCAAGGTTTGGTTGGTGTGTTCATGTGTGTTGGGAAAGAAGAAAGATGAAATTTAATATTGTTTATTTATTCTCAGTGACATCTATTTCCCCCAAACTTTTAATATGAACATTCTCAAACACAGAGAATTCTAAAGAATAATACTTGAACACTCACATATCTACTATAAGATTCAAGAGTTAACATTTTACCATATTTGCTTTATCTATAATTTCCTTTCTAAGTCATTTAAAAGTAAATTGCAGATGTTATGGCTCTTTGTCCCTAAGTAATTCCACATGCATCTCCTAAAAGTCAGGGCATTATCATAACTTTAATAATCTAATATCTAGTTCATATTCAAAATTTTTCCAGTTGTCCTAAAAGTATCTTTTATAATTTTTTTTCTTTTCTTTCTTTCTTTTTTTTTTTGAGCCAGGATACAGTCAAGCTTATTGTGTTGCATTTGATTGTTATTTGTTCTCACTGTCTTTAGAACAGATTTACCTTTGGCATTGACTTTTTGAAGATACCAGACCAGTTTTCTGTAGAAGGTCCTGCCTTTTCGATTGTCTTGATTGTTTCCTTTTTCTCTTTTCTGTAAACTGGGAGCTAGGTCCAAAGGCATATTTAATTAAAGTTAAGCATATTTGGCAAGAATGCCTCATGGGCAATACTATGTGCTTCATGTTTATCACATCAAAAGGCAACTAATACCAAGTTCTCCCACTCACTGATAGGGATGCGTAGTTTCATCTCTTGGTCCAGTGCTGGATTCCTCCACTGTAAAATTTTATTTTCCCTTCACAATTAGTAAGCAATCGAGGGGGTGCTGCTTTGACACCATGGGGGATCTCCTGCTTCCCAACCATCCTTTGACCTTCTCATTTTAGCATCTGTGTGCTTGGGCTGCAATGACAACAGTGGGAGGCTTCAGCGATAGAAATTTATTGTCTGGCAGCCAGGAGCCCAGAATGAAGGTGTCAGCAGAGTTTGTTCCACTTGAGGGCTGGGAGGGAAAGAAATGTTCAAGGCGTCTGTTCTTGGCTTATAGATGGCTATCTCCTTGTGTAACTTCATATTGTCTCCTTTCTATGTGTGCCTTTGTCTCAATTTCCTTTTTGTATAAGGACACCAGTCATGTTGGATTAGGCCCCACTCTAATGACCTCCTTTTAACTTCATTCCGTCAATAAAGACCCTGTCTTCACATAAAGTGACATTCTGGCGATTAGGACTTAATGGATTTTGGGTGGGACAAAATTCAACCCGTAACAGCACCCGCTGATGATTCCTGAATGCATTATGTACTGGGGCCTTAGGTTGTGTGCCCCAGGAAACAGATTCTGAGATACAGATCTGTGTGCTGGCTTATCAGGGACTGTGCTTAGTACTATCTGTGACAGACTAAGAGAAGCAGGATTGGGCAGAGAGAGAAGCTGAGCCATGATGCAGTTGTAACAGACGCCTCGGCCTACAAGGCAGGCAGCTCTGCAATTGGATGGTCCTTCAGAGATATTGCAAATTGAGGTTAAAGTTTAGATGTTTGTACCCCTTTATCAAATAAGCATTGGATCCCGGTTGCCTTCAAGGTGGACGCAAAACCTTGGGCTGGGCAGCTTCCTTCCATGGAGAACAATACCTAGGAGAGACTCAGATGTAAGCTTCAGGCACCCACAGGGCCAGCAGATGAGGGAAAGAATGCTTAGGTCCTAGGGAGGTTTATGGCAGGCACTATAGCATCTGGGCACCTGAAGATTGCAGAAGGGTGATGTCTCCCCAGGTTTACATTTATTAGCTGGCACTCTTCCCAAGAGAAAAGCTTTCCCTCATCAACTGGGAATGAATTATAGTTCTTTCTAAAAAGACAGGTTAAATTCTTAAATCTTTTCCCTCCACCGATTTTCCAAGTGAGGAGTTGATGTATTCAGCTACACTCGGGGTTACATTATGTTCTGCCATCGTGGACCTCTTCCACGATAAAAATATTAGAAATGATCTTTTACAATTGTGTTGATATAAAGATTAATGTAATCTGGCCTGGATTCATTGTTATATATGTATTATTATATTCATTTGTTTTCCTCCTAAAGGAAACATACTGTGGGCTTTTGGCACTATGTCTGCTGTGCCTAATGAAGAGGTGAGCCCCAGTCACACTCCACATCCGGGGCCGGGCACGTAGTAAACGAACGGGGTTGATTCTGAGTATGTATACAAGGTCCGACAATTAAGTTTGCTAACTTACCACCACGGGCTTACCTTGGCAGCACTGTATAAACAAGTCGGTAAGGTTTCATAACCTTCGTATATCAGTGTCTCACAGCTGTGTTCGTGTTGACTTGTGGCAGTGTCTTGCTGAGTGGCGTTCATTATTGTTGTTGCATGTTTTTGTGTGCCGTCAAAAGATGTCAGAGCTTGAATTAGAGCAATGAACAAACATTAAATTTCTTGTTCAACTTGGCCAGAGTGGAAGTGAAATCAGGGACATGTTAATTCAAGTTGATGGGATTAATGCCACAAAGAAAATAGCAGTGTACAAACGGATGAAACATTTTTCTAAGGGGTAAGAAAGCATCACTGATAAAGATATGGGCAGAAACGAGCAGAACTGATGAAAATGTTGCAAAAAATTGTCAAATTTTGCGTCAAAATTATTGGCTGACTGTGAGAAGCATAGCAGACCAATTAAACATCAACAGAGAAACAGGAAAATCTTCACTGAAAATCTTGGCATGAGAAAGGTGTGTGCA
>PVKE010049061.1:0-11375 GCA_004027555.1 Craseonycteris thonglongyai | reverse complement strand
AAGAATAAATGTCATCAGTTCTGACTACCAAAATAGATATTTTTGTCACAAGATTATTTTGATAGTAAATATTAAAACATTTCAATTTAATAATTCCTTTGCTGAACTATGTCAGGTCAGATATTGAATAAGCATATGCAATGTGTAAGACAATTCTTTATCCACACAGGACAGTTTTTCCCCTACATCTTTCATGTCACTCACTTGGATCTGATTCACAGTAGCAATTGCTGGCTTCCCCAAAGAAGATGATGTGCTGCTCCCCATCCTAAAAGGAATTTTTAAAGGTAGGACAGTTAGATAAAAGAGCAGGTAAGATTCATTCGAAGAAAAACTGATATTCAAATGTATATCCAAACTTATGAAACAGAAAAAAAGTTTTACTTACTATCATTATAAAATATCAGTTTACAAAGTATTTGTTTACTAAAACCAAAAAGACCTGTGTGCCTTTCTAACTAGCCTCCCAATGCCCTTAATTATTTGATAAAACCACATTACTGTGTTTAAAGCATGGCATCGAATTTCAAAAAGACTGTCCTAATGATAGACCCCATGACCATTTTCTTATTGAAACATGCCAAAATCCCATGAACACTGTGAAACAAAAAACCTAAAAAGATTCAAAGGTTTTACAGATATCAAATTATAAGGGTATAACTGAAATGTACATAATGTTACTAATAAGGTTCATTAAAATTTTGAAATTTAAAATATATGTTTAGGGTATGCTGGGATAGCTGAACAGGCTGAGTGCTTGTTTGCCTTGTAACCACCAGGTTCAGAGATCAAATCCTGGCCCTGGCCCTCACAAACCCATATGCTGAACTGCAATGCAATTGGTAACCACCAAGCCTCATGGTGAAGGTTCTTCCCTCCATACAGGAGGCCCCCAA
The DNA here is from genome assembly GCA_004027555.1 of Craseonycteris thonglongyai. Classification (NCBI taxonomy): domain Eukaryota; kingdom Metazoa; phylum Chordata; class Mammalia; order Chiroptera; family Craseonycteridae; genus Craseonycteris; species Craseonycteris thonglongyai. The sequence continues at coordinate 10,479 of PVKE010049061.1, read as the reverse complement.
TTCCGTCCCTGCCCTGTGCAGTCCCACATCCACCTTTGTGGAATGAAACTAGGTTGAAACTAATGATGTACAACTATGGAGACTGCTCTGGACCCTCTCCTCTTCTCTCTGTCACCCTGTCTCTCTCTCACCATCTCTCAAAAAATAAAATAAACCTTTAAAAATAAATAAATAAATAATATTAAAAAAAAGGTTTTAAAAGTGCGGGGGAGGGGGGAGGATTTTAAATAAGTCAAAGTATCTCAACCACAGCAATCCACAGCTCTTAAGTTTTCCAGTTTATAAAGTGGGAACAATAGTTATTCCTACCACAAAGCATGTTGTGAAGGTTAAATGAATTGATATACAGAAAGAAAGGTGCCTTGAACACAGTACATGTTCAGTAAGATATGACATTATTACTATTATTTACCAATTACAGAAACCCTCATTATCTCACTATTTATTATTCAAAAGTGAGCGATTAGGAACTTGTAAAAGGATGCATTCATTGTAGCTGGCCTTCAATATCCACTAAAAAATCGAAGTTTAATATCAAATTTCTCTGCCTATCCCTAGAACCTTCCCCATGTACTTCCTTTTGCTTGATCAGCCAGGCCCTACAGCATAGTTGGAATAATATTAAAGCAGCAGCAAACATTATGACACAAACTAATTGCAGGGTGAAATCACAAATCTTGCAAAAGGATTATAAGATAATAGAGGCTTCAGAAAAGAATTACTTGAATATCTATGCAGTAGGAGAGTAAGATAAACAATTGAAGCTTCAAATATTTCAAAAAAATATCCTTATAATTGTGTTGGAAACTCAAGTTGGTTTTTTAAATATATTTATTTATTTATTTTTATTTTTGACAGAGAGAGAGAGAGAGAGAGAGAGAGAGAGAGAGAGAGAGATACAGAGACAGAGACGGAGAGAGAACTGAATTGGGGGAGCTCCCAGTTCAGCCTATGGTTCCGCACGGGCTGGGGCCAGGATTCGATCCCCAGTCCCCGGCGCTACAAAGTGAGCGCTTAACCCACTGAGCCATCCCGGCTTCCCCAAAACTCAAGTTTTGACAGAAAAATTTCTCCCTCCAAATACTTGAATCATTCATTATGAGTGCATTTAAAATTTAAATGTTGTTAAATATAAAAGTAAGCTACTTTTTATAGTACCTGGTTTCCAATTTTAAAAGATACCCATCAAAACTTTTTTTTACTGTATAGCATGAAACTTTAGTTGTTTTAAGAGTCAACTTTAAATGACTTTTTATATGTTATCCTTGGATGATGATCATCTGTTCTACCAATGCCTGCCTGTTTAGAATAAGGAAGCCATAACAAACATTACCTTTGGTAATAGCAAAGAAAAGTTAGAGACAAACTAGCAAGGGAACATTGTAACTCTCCAATGTTTACAATCTATTGTTTCTTGCTTTCCAACAGTTGGACAAGGAAACCTTTAAAACAACAAGGGCCTGTACACTATTCTCAGAGAGGGGTTAGAAGAAGCAAGCTAGGGAGACTGTAGCTAGCTTAGGGAGCAGACCATTCAGTTCTAAGAAAAAAATTACCGGTAAGCTGAATTCTGGAGCCTAAACCAGAAAAGAAGGAGGGTTAATCAGTGCTAGCCTGGTCCTAAGAAGGTGACTTGGAATGAAATCAGCAACCTATCTGGTTTGTCATCTAAGGAAATAAGCTCTTTTCATCTCAAGTCCAGCATTTATTCATCATTCCTAACCCATCTACTATTACAATATTCACTACTGGAACAGGAGTTCCAGTAAAACTTTGGTAAGAACATTTTCTTCGGTAGTGAAAACAGGTGGAAGGTTCATTCTGAAATATCACCCCTTTCCCTGTTAAATAAGAGTCTCCGGAAGGGACCTTTCTCTTCTACATAGTTGAACTTTGCAAAAGTTATCACTTACTAAGGAAAGGGACATCAACGGAAAAGTCACAATAAACCTTTCACTTCAACGGTGATAAAGAACCCATTACTGAAAGCCACATGCATGAAGCACCTGCTGTAAGTAGGCAAAAGGCTTACATATCTTTGGAAAAACATACCTTAGGGGCTTCAGTGACCTGTCAGTTACAGAGTTAGACAACTTGATTAGTACCTTCTGGAGGGGTTCCCCAGCTTAACACAGTTCAGGGGTTTCAAGAGTCCTGCAAACCTGGCCGGAATTACCAGATCAAGTGGGTAGGAAGAGTCTCCGGGGCAGGGAGAGATGCGCAGTTACTGCACAGATGTGTGAGCTGGCAGAACAGTCTGGACCATGGGGCGGACACAGCACCAGCCCAGGCAGAGGGTCTTCTGTGCGGACCAGTAGCCGCGGCGGATTGGAATCGGGGCAGCGCAGGGAATGCACTGTCCTCGGTGTAGCCAGAGGCGACCTCAACAAGCATAAGTCACAGTATCTAACCTCAAAGCCGTGGGGCACTTAGTGGGACGCATCCCCTCCACTTCTGCACTAGGGTTGCCAGAATAGCAAATAAAAATGCAAAACTAAATTACATTAAAATTGCAGATACACAGTAACTGTTTGTTCTGAGCATGTCCGGTGCAATACTTGGGATGTACTTAGCCTAAATAATTATTCCCTGGGTACCTGAAACCCCAGTTTATTGTAGCATCTTGTGTTTTATATGGCAATTATGGGGGCGGGGCAGGGGGGCTGTCCAAGTGGACACGACTCAAATATTTTAAACCGAAGTCCTCTCCCCGACCCTTCCGGAGCTCAGCTTGACGGGACTTGGGACCCAAGCGGCGCCGAAGACGCTCGAGGACTCCGCGCTCCGCCTAGCCCAACCTACCCGCCACACTCGTACCTGAAGGCTGCCCCACCAAGCCGGCCTGCCGAGCCGCTTCTGCTCCCGTTCCTGGCGAGCTGTGCCCCCGCCAACGCAACGCGGCGCCAGTACATGATCCGAGGGCCCGGCCGCAGCGAACAGAGGTGTACGGGTCCGCGGCCCGGAAAGCCCGCCCCCCTGACAGGCCCCGCCCACGCACTCCCGCCCGCATCCGCCCGCCAGCCCCGCCCTTACAGCGAGGCTCCGCCCACGCGGCGGCTGAGTGGAGCATGGATTCCTGGCGAGTTCCGCCCACATGTACCCAGCCGCCAGAGTTGCCCCCCAGCGTTCCTCACTTATGGGTGTCCACCAGTCATCCCGGCCTCGCACTTGTTTCTTTCCTGATTAGAGACACTTCGTAAAGGTTCACATGCACGTGGGGACAGTGGCCAACATTCTGGCGAAACAAACTTAAAAAATGACCGTCCAAAACAATCCAAGTGCCTGGGATGTTTACCGAAGGATGATGACAGTGTCTTCACAACTTCCTGTCGGACAGGTCTCTGCATTGGTGAAGTAAAAGCCTAAGTATGTCATCAGTGAGGCCACTGATGGAGAACCCATAGCAATCATGGGAATATTGGATTTTTACATTCACAGTTAAAAGGAAAAAATACTCCTTTGTAGATTTCCAAAGAAAACAAAGATTGCATCTTCGAAGTAAAAGTGAAATTAGTAAAATTTAAAAGAGCCCAGAGGTATCTCGTCATGGTTTTGAAAATAGGCCAGTGATGTTAATGACAGGATTATGCCACTCCGTCGTGGTAATAAGAGCCCTCTGTGCAGTAGCTAGCTATATAAGACGAGGAGGGTCAAAGGTCAAATGGCATATCTAAATTCTAAATAATTATTAGAACAATCCAGACCTTTTTTTGATCCTTCATGCCCAAATAGCTAAGTTTAAGATTCATGTTACCAGGTTACAACTTCAGTTTCTGACAGTTCTTTTTCTACTTTCAAGTGGACTGTGCTTCAGAATTTCATAAAAGGAAAAAAGTTAATTTCAAAAACAAATACCCCCAAAATAACTTTAAAAAATAAGCTGTGTTATCTATCATTGTAAGGTTTTGTTTTTTAATCAAAAGATAGCTATTTAGGAAATTTACTGTGTTATTTTTGTTTTGAAGTAGAATTTTACCTCGTCTCAAATTGTTTTACAAAATCAAGACCATTATGAGGTGAAACAATCATGTCAGAATTTAATTTTAATATAGTAGAGATGGCCTGTGGTTGAGTACAGGAGCCACTGGCCAGATTTAAAAAAAGAGATCCTACAATTAATGTACTTCAAACAAAAAATATTATGCTTGAATTAAACAATATATTACAATTTTCAACTATGCACTTAATTGGTTTGCTACAAGAATGATGATTTGGGGTGATAATTGTGATGTCTACAATAGTAGCACATTGAGAAGTATGCAGGCTGTTCACTTACATGTATGGTAGAAACATAATGAGGGATGGCCAGTATGGCTACATCAAGAATACTATATTACTAGTCTGCTGTGGGCTAGGCGCTGGGAATTTTATCTCATCCACCAGCACAGCCAGCGTCCTATGAAGCAGAGCTCAGGAAAAGCCACATGGACCGCTGCTGGACACTGACCACCATGGTGCGTTCAAACCTCCCACTGGTGCTGGACCTGACCCTATCCAAATTCTGCCTCCTGACATTGCCCCAGGAGGATGGGGCGCGGCCATGGAAGCTTTTGGATGGAGTTGGGCTGAACCTGTCACTCAGCAACTCACAGGTGCTGAAGGCTGCAGGGGCGGCAATAACTACAAAACGGGTAGCAGCAGACTCCTACTGTTTTGATGCAAAAGTAATTGTGGTTTCAGACTGAATTTTAAATTATTATAACTAGGCTCAACCACATCTTTATTAATCAAAATAGTAACCATTACAATCAACACATTTTTGCCAACGAGAAATGTTTGTGTATTCCTGTAATGTAAAAATCCGTACTTTGTGATTCGACGAACTCTTGGAAAGCATTTTCTGCAACTTGCTGGTTGTGGAAGTGTTTTCCCTGCAAAAAGTTATCCAGATGCCTGAAGCAGTAGTAGTCGGTTGGCAAGAGGTCAGGTGAATATGGCGGATGAGGTAAAACTTAGTAGCCCAATTTGTTTAATCTTTGAACCGGTGGTTGGGTGACGTGCAGTCGGGTGTTGTCATGGAGAAGAATTGGGTCCTTTCTGGTGACCAATGCCAGCTGCAGGCGTTGCACTTTTGGGTACATCTCATCGATTTACTGAGCATACTTCTCAGATGTAATGGTTTTGCTGGGATTCCGAAAGCTGTAGTGGATTAGACAGGGAGCAGACCACCAAACAGTGACTATGACCTTTTCTGGGGGGTGCAAATTTGGCTTTGGGAAGTGCTTTGGAGCTTCTTCTCATTCCAACCACTCAGCTAATTATCTCTGGTTGTCATATAAAATCCACTTTTCATCATGTCACAATCTGATAGAGAAATGGGTCGTTGTTGTGTAGAATAAGAGAAGACGACACCTCAAAATGATTTTTTCAATTATTCGTCACCCACTTATGAAGCTTTTTCACCTGTCCAATGTGATTCAAATGCCAAATGACTGTAGAATGGTTGACCTTAAGTTCTTAGGCATCTTCTTGTGTCGTAAGAGGATCAGCTTCGATGATTGATCTCAATTGGTCAATGTCAACTTTTAATGGCCGGTCACTATGTTCCTCATTATCAAGCTCTCATCTCCTTTGCAAAACTTCTTGAAACAAAACTGCACTGTGCATTCGTTAGCAGTTCCTGGAACCAAATGCCTTGTTGATGTTGTGAGTTGTTTCCGCTATTGCTTTATGGCCCATTTTGAACTTCAATAAGAAAATCACTCAAATTTACTTTTTGTCTAACATTATTTTCATAGACTAAAATAAATATAAACAGTAAGAAATAAGTCAGCCAAAAATAACCAAAAACCAACAACAGTAAAGCAAGAAACGTACATTAAAAAGATGTATAACATAACCACATTTAAGAATGTATTCCAATAGCAAACAGCAAATGCCAACAATACAAAATCCGCAATAACATTTGCCCCAACCTAATACTTCCGCTACAGGAACATCCTTAAGGCGCAGACAGCTGGTGGTTGGTGCCAAGTATCACCTGAGTGTGGAGATGGGGTGCAGAACCTGGTGGAAGGGTGTGGTGGCTGGAGACCACTGAGACCTTACCATCTGCCCCCTGGCTGCAGGAATGCAGGAAAAGCTGTGCTGCAACTTCCAGATCCCAGTGGTTTCTGGCAGAACTCATCCAGGCTTCAAATGCACCACCATGTGCCCCGGGGAGGAGATCCTGGTGGCTAGGGGAGTGCTAGGGAACGGGCCCATGGGTGGAGGACACCTCGGGTCCATGGACCATATCTACTGCAATAAATGGCTAGCATTGCTTCCATGGAAAATAAAAAGACTATATTGGTAAATACAGCCTTATAAGCTCTATATTTTTCATGAGATAATATGGTATTGTTTCAAAGAACTGACATCTTTTACACCTTCTTTAAACTTTGTTTTTATTGCTTGAATTGTCAATTAAAGCTCAAACATTTTGTTTGACATTAACAGCATGTTGATCCCTTGCCTAGCTTTGAAAGTCACTAAGCTCAGTACATTATGAGATCTACTTGCAGAGGCCCTTAGCTAGGGACTCTATAGTGTGTACAACTGGTAGACCTCAGAATTCTGGGAAGCTTCACAAATTCTTCTTCCAAAGAAACTTTTTAAAAAGAGCCTGCCCTTCCCCCTTCTCTCTCTCTCTCTCTCTCTCTCTCTCTCTCTCTCTCTCTCTCTCTTTCCTCTCAAACAATAAAATAAATCTTTAAAAAAACATAATGAAAAAGAGCCTGATTGTGAGTCCTCCGTGGTCAGCTATTGTATCAGATTCCTAGGACTGCTCTAATTACCACAAACCAAAAATTTATTTTCTCATAGTATGGATGCCAGAAGTACAAAATTTGGCACAGCCATGTTCCTTCTACAGGCTACCCTAAAGGAGAATTCATTTCTTTCCTCTTCCACCTTCTGGTGGCAACAGGTGTTCTCTGGCTTCTTTGACTTGTGCCCACATCTCTTCAATCTCTGTTTCCATCTTCACATGGCATTCTCCTCTGTTTGTCCCTGATCAGGACACTAGTGATTAGATTTAAGGGCCCATATGTATAACCTAAGGTTAAGGTCATTAACTAAATGCCATCTGCAAAGACTCAGTTTTCCAAGTAAGGAGACGTTTACAGGATCCAGGATTTGACCTGCATATGTTGGGGGAAGGACCGTATTTTCAGCCTATCACATTTTTCAGCCTACATAACCTAAAAGAGCCTAGAGAAAGCCTGATATTTCATTAAAGTCTTGTGTATGTTGTTGAAATTCTGTGAATTTTACATTGTACTCATTTTCTGTTTTTGTTTTACTGTATTACTTTATCTTTTCCTATGTCAGTCACTGTTTTGGGCAAAGGATACAAACAAGGTTCCTCCCCATAAGTCATAACACTCTATCTTTTCTTCAATGTTGTGAACATGGTGTAAATTCATGGTTCATAAAGAAATCACATATATTTTTTACTCTGGCATTACTGTTGCATATCCTATTTGAAAAGGTTCAAGTAAATTTGTATGCCCATTCATTGTCTTGGCCTGAACAATGTCTCCCCTTTGTGTTACCCACCCTCCAATGTATACTGCAGCTGTAATTAAAATCTTATTAGTTTAAAACTGTGGACAATAAAGGAGTCACATACTAAACTTGATGAGCTCAGGGGAGACCTGCATCATGGGCCTTACTCAAGAGACTGAAAGTAACCACATAAGATGGTCTGAACATAGAAATTCCTAAAAGTGGGTCATGGTGAATAGTCACATAGGCCTGTGGCTTCCTTGACAAAAGTCAATATTTACCTTAAGTGAGCCTGGCTGTTGTCTTTTTATATCTAAAATAACACATTTATAACATATCTTTGAAATGTCAGAGTGATTTCCTTTTCCAGACCATCTGGAGACACAACCCCAGCACCAGAGCACAAGACCACACAACCCCTCATTGTTATCTTGTTGCCAGCATACCAGCTCCATGTGTGGTAAATGTTTACCCACCAAGGTAAAAATGTAACCACCAATGTAGAAGAAGAATGTGTCTCTCCATTTTGCTTTTTATTCAATTCCAGAGATTCCCAACTATGCTTTCTCCCACTCTCTTAATCTACCACCAATGGATTTCATGTAACCATCCATACGTCTCCTTCTTTGATTCTAATGTATAAAATAAGCTGCAAAACTGCCATCCTCTACAGCATTTTTCTCAATCCACTGGGATTCCGCTTCCTGGCAGTTGTCATCAGTGTGGCTCAAATAGCCTCGTAAAAATTCACTCCAGGTTTGGATGTTTCTTGTGTTGACAGAACCATTACTGAAAGTCATTGTAAGTTTTTTGGCATTAAAGAGTTTCTCATTCTACAAGTGCAAAAATTACATTATTATTGCACCTCACAGCTTCAGAAGGACTGTTGCTTTTCCATACAACAACCAATTTCCCAACACTCATACATCAACTGGGTGTCCCAATTCAATGACAGGCACCACCTGCAGTTAGCACACACCCCACAGGATTGGGGCTCTCTGGCAAGACTGCTTGACTACACTTCTAACACCAGCCACAAGTTGGGTGTCCAGGCTACCAACACTTTTGCCTGCCAGCTGTACATTTGGGTGTTAATATGACCTTTCCTCAGGTTCAATAATTTGCTAGAAAAATTCACCAAACTCAGGAAAGCGCTAAACTTATACTTCCAATTGTAATATGAAGGATACGACTGAGGAACAGCCAAACTGAAGAGATGTAAGGGACAGGGCTGGGGGGTTGGGTGCAGAGCTCCCATAAGCTCCCCCAGGTACACCACCCTCCCAGCAAATCAATGTGTTCATCAACCCAGAAGGTCCTCTGAAACCTTGTTGTTCAGGAGTTTTCACCAGAGTTTCATTGTGTAGGCAAGATTGGTTAAATAATCGACCCTTGTTGCTAGAACTCAGTCTCCAGCGCCCAATCCTCCCCTGAGTTGTGTAGGGGCAGGCAGTGGGGGTAGGTAGAGATGTTAAAAGTCCATCCTTTAAGCACAGCCAGCCTCTTCCTTGAAACTAAATAAGGGCCCACTGGGAATCATCTCATTAACATAAATTCAGGTACGGGGAAAAAAGAGACTTGTCATGAATAACAAAAGAAACTTCAACTACTCAGGATATTCCAAGGGTTTTAGGAGCTCTGTGCCAGGAACCAAACCAGGAGCAAAAACCAAACACATACTTTTTAATTATACCACAAGGACCTATCTAGTCCAGAAATAAAAAGCTACAACGAATGGAGAAGTCAGGTGTTATTTGAACTTCTTATACTCAAAAGGCATTAATTCAGGATACTAATTTAAGAATGAAATAAATAAGAAAATACCTTTGTTAGGTAGATGAGACTGCATAGTAGGAAGGAAAGGATTAAAAGATGTATTCAGAAAATGTAAGTGTTACAATGAAAGATAATTAAATGCTCTGAGCCCAAAGAACAAGGGAAAGAAAACCAGGTAGTATTTTGTTCCTATATGGAAGAATTCCTGAACTAAGTATGCCTTGGATATATTTATGAAGGAAATAAAAGATATGTCATAAAGTGAACTCCGGTTAAATAAATAAGGTGGTAACTTTACCACTTCAATTTGCTGAACAGTTAAGTTAGCATCCTGTTTGTTCTAAGGCAAGTATTTGCTTTTATTTTCTGCCAAGCACGTCCTTTCTTCTGTGCCATTTCTATATCTATTAAATGTGTGTCTTACTCATAAGTCTCTGGGTCAATAGACTTGGAAGACAAGACCAGAAAATATGTTTTCTTTTGCAATGTGAGCATATTCCATTTTCTTTTTTTAAATCTCAGGTGGTCTATAAGCTTTGCACTAGACAAGTTAATATAATACCTCCAAGTGTCATCTGGTGTTGAGCAAACAGTAATTTGTGATAGATGCTTCCTAATCATTGCATCCTGAAATTTTATCTTTTCTCTTTATCTCCACAGAGGTAAATGTTGCTTTATCCTGTCCATTTTCTTTTGTCAAGAGGAGGCTGACTTTCTATCTTCATTCTGACTTTCTTTCCCTATGAATTCAAAGAGAAGGAATGGGGGAACCTATGTTGTCAACTTAACTGATGAATATTACCATAGTTGTGACTAAAAACTCACTAGCATAGAAAGTTTTAACTATTGATGCAGAAGAGTGAAATGTGTCTTGTAAAATTTAATAGAGGCACATAGTGAGTGTAAGTTTATGTTCATAATGAAGACTGAGAAATTTCAGTGTTATTTCAGTAAGAGCTATAATGATAGTTGTATTCCCTTGAGTCTCTAACTCTTTTTTTTTTATCTTTTCACATTTTATAGAGAGAGAAATTATCTTTTTGTCTTCAGTGCATATTTATTTCTATTTTACTTTTTGACAGATAGAGAGAGAGACAGAGACAGAGACAGTTAGAGAACCGAACTGTGGGAACTCCCCAGTTCAGCATGTGGGTCCTGCCTGGGCCGGAGCCGGGATTCGATCCTCGGTCCTCGTGGCCTCAAAGCGAGCGCTCA
>PVKE010049060.1:0-11384 GCA_004027555.1 Craseonycteris thonglongyai | reverse complement strand
CAACAGGCAAACGCATTTACCTTTTAAATTAATGAAACAATATGATTCCTCCCAGTCTGTGTTAAAATGATAGGTTCGTTTTCTCTTATTTGGTCCACTCATTTTAGGACTAAAAAAATAAAAATAAAAATAGTTATAGAACTACAATATCATATCAAATTGCCACCATAATAATAGATGACCTACCTCGCTTTTAGTTCATTTAAAATCGAATACATCAAAACACTGTGATCCTAGCTAACCGTCACGACCCGATCAGTCCAGCAACAGCCATAAAAATGGCAACTTGGCGTCTCCCGGTTGGGTGGAGGAGAGTTTAAAGAGCGCAGCGGCTACACAAGATGCGACATGTACAAAGGCGAAAGCTAGGGAAAAACTTATACATACGATATGGCAAACATACCAACGAATATAATAAACCTGTGTAGATACTCAAACAATATTTTAAAATTCTAACAAATGTGTAAAAATAAATTATAGTTTTACTTAGTGTTTATGAAAAACTTCTGATGCAGTCAAATAATGGCGGGTGCACACAAATCGGGCCACGGGCACCATGGCGCCCATGGGCACGGGGTTGGGAATCCCTGATCTAGGGGATGAATATATGGGTATTCACCATAAAAGTCTCAACTTTTTTGTATTTGTGAAAATATTTGTAATAAAATTTTGAAAACAGAATTAGGATAGGACATTAGGTATGTCTTACTCTTCTTTGTCTTTGTTTATCTCTCTTGCAATATATACAACAGAATGGTTGATACATTGATATGTTGCAATTTGTTATAACACAAGCTCCTCTATTCTGGAATTTGGGACATGACCACCATCTATGGAGATGTATATATTGCATGAACCCTTGTTGCATTGAAATCTGCTTCTGAAACGATCCTGAAGGATGAAACTTTACGATGATATTAAAACAAAGCTCTAAAAATTGAGATCAAGACCTGGAATCATTGCTTGCTAACATTGTAACCTTATGAAAATATGAAGTCTCTAGGGAAAGTGTCCAGCCATGTAACCATTCTCATTATATTGACAGTAGCTAATTTTGTCCCAGATAGCCCTGGTATCTCTGGGTCTCATCTTAATTCCTCATGTATGGAATTAAAATATTCATTGGAGTGTTGAGTACTTCTTCATGTTCACCCTTCGTACAGAAATATTTCTTAAAGCTGATACTAAAACAGCAAATGCATTTTCCCTTTACATTTTTGTGTACATGTTCGAAACTTTACTACATAATGTTAAAATTTTCACATGTCGATATGTAAGGGGATTCTATAACATTAAAAAGGCCATATATGTATATATATATATATGAGTAATGCTACAACTGGCTAGTGCTCGCATTAACATTGATATCTGTACTCACTAGTGTGCTGGTAGATGTTGAGCAACTGGCTCTCAAAAATGGGAGAGAAGAAGGAAAAAAGGAAGGAAAAGGAAGAAAGAAAGATAAGGGAAGGAAGGGAAAGATAGACAGAAAAAGAAAAGCCCTGAATGGTATCATTTGCAAACTTCTGTGATGTAAGTCCTTTCACCGTGGCCAATTCAGGCTACCAACATGATGTCACTGAACATGAAGCCGGGAATAGTTGTGACAGTGGCTACAACTGACACTAGTATGTCTGTTATAACTTATACATTGGGAAAAAGTTTCCAGCTGTACAATTATTATTTATATAGCCAGTTAAACTATCTGTATAGGTCTGCATTTTGGTTATCTTTGTGGAAAAATTATTCAGAATATAGAAGTGATTTTTAAATTGCATTATATTTTCTGGCCCAATAATGAAAATTCCATTTTCCCTCAGATAAATTTACTGTGCACAAAAATATGTGGCCTTGTGTTGTATACTGACAAGATGTGTGTTTCAAAGGAAAGTCTGAAATCGGTGATGGTGATTGGAAATGTCTGTTATGTAGGTCTTTAGTGACCTGAGCTTATATGAAGTTAAAGGAAAATTTCTCTTCTCATTTTAGGCATTTCTGTTGCCCTCCTGTGACATAGCTGTGACAAGGAAAGTAGTTCAGGTCTACAGAAAGTGGATCCTCCAGGACAGACCTGTGTTCATGGAGGAACCAGATAAAACACAAGTTGCCCAAGAAGATGCTGAAAAATTAGGATTTTCAGAGACTGGCATCAAGGAGGTAATACTTTACCACTTGTTGTAGTTGCACATGTGTACAAGGGCTGTCAAGAAAGTATCCAGCCATGTACCCATTCTCATTATGTTGAAAATGACTGGATTTTTTTTCCAGATAGCCCTTGTATGTTTTAGCAAAATACGAATATAACTGCTCAAAGGTCCCATCAGTGGGACACAGGCAGGTGCATCTTGTTTTATCCTCGGCAATCCTTTCAAGTTTCTGAGCTCCTGAGGACCTGTCTCAGTGAGGCCCCTTGTGTGCTCTATGCAAGGTCTTTGGTTGTCTCCTAACCACCAGGCTGTGTCCATGTGTGCATTGCAGCTTTATTATACACCACTGAATAAGAGTTGTGTAATAAACCATAATATTTTATACTTCTCTGTATGAGCCAAAAAATGTCACTGCTTTATTGTTGATATTTTAAAAAACTAGCATTTGAGAAACTAAATTTTGAGTGTTTGTGGGGCCTTTTCTTGTGTAATGGCCTGTACCAGAAGCAGTAGGGATGTTACACACTTGAAAGTAATGAGTGTTATCCCACCGGAAATCAGCCTCACTGTGGGTTGGGAGCTGTCCTCAGAGAGCAGAGCTGTCAGCTGGACCTCCTCAGTCTGTGTTTGAGAAAGCTACCGCTAGAGCAACAGGGTGGGACCTCTTCCTGAAACACCGAACCCTTCAGTCATATTTGTAATTCTGGCATGCTCTTTTGAAATCTTGTCTGAGAAGTTTTTTCTAAAAGTGTGTGTTTGTCATAGCAGTTAATGACAAACATTTAAAAATAATTGTAACCTAAGGCATATCGTTTTTAAATATTAATTACATAATTTTTGTTTTTTAAATATTGGTGAAATGTTTAGTAACTGGTCAGGAGGTCAAAATAAGTAGATAAACAAATGGAATTAATCACACATTTAAAGGTCTGTATTATATACTCATTCAGTCATTGGATGTTTATTACTTCAGCTCATACTATGATAAATGGCAGGCACTCTTTTAGGTGCTCAAGATAGAGTGGTGAACAAAATGGAAAAAAAAAACTTGCCCTCCTACAACCTATATTTTCATGAATTCTGGTGAACATGAGTTAAATATGTGAATGTGTGCTTTCCCACGCTCTGTTAACTGACTGTTATTTTCTGAAGACCATGTCTGAAAGTTCTGGTCATAAGCGATCTTCCAGTTGGGGACGGACATACTCCTTCACCAGTGCTGTGAGCAGAGGGTGTGTGACAGAAGAGGAGAATAAGAACGTGAAGGCCGGGGCACAGGCTGTGCTGCAGGTATGCGGCTGGCCGACCAGGACTGAAGGCCCTCGAATGGAGTCAGTTTGACCATGTGTTTATTGGGGTAACGTCTAATGTATATTGCGAGTTTGTGGCATTTGTCAGTAAATGAGTCTTAATTTCTCATTCTGAGTTGTCTTCCTGATTTCTCACTGTACATTTGTAAGGATTTTTTTCTAGTCAAAGGAGACATGAATGGGTTGCAATTTTTTAGAAGGATTATTATACAAGGAATGTGAAATGACTGAGATTTAAATCTTAAAAGTATCTTCTGATACTTTAATTTGCAAGATAAATGCAGTTGACTATATAATCATAAGTAATATTCCTCTTTCAAATTGCCTGTGTTTATGAAGAATGATGATTAATGCATTAATTTTTAGGTATTTATCTGAATGAGTTTATGAAATAAAACTGGTATTATTTGGGAACATTGGAAAGAACAACTTTAGCTCCTCAATCTCCCCCATACCTCAGGGATTTTATCTAAAAAGTGAGGATTGGGGAACTGCCTATTGGTCTCATCCAGCTTGAAGGTCGTTAGGAGTATAAGTGAAAACCCAGAGTGCCTCTCCCATCTGCTCCCCAGCACCCACCCTCCATCAGATCTGCACATTTATAGCTGGTCCCGCTCAGCCTCCCATAGAGCACATGGAGTCTGGGATGGCATGCGCATGGCTTGTATGTTACCTGTTTTCAGTGACACTGTTTCTGTCATCTTTCTCTTGATAAGATTTCTTATCATGGAATCCTTTTTGTTTTCGGGTTAACTAGCAGCTTAATACACAAACATGAATTTTCTAATTTTTCAATGAAAATTGGAAAATCATTCGAAATTAACTTTTAAAAAATCAAGATGATTTTACTTGAGTATCTTCAAAGAACTTTGATGCAGCTCATAAATATAACCCACATCCCCTTCAAAGAAATGCGTGCTAGAGTCCCTGCCCGGAGTTCCTTGGTAGCCCTTCCTCGTGCCATGCTACACCATTAGCCATCGCGTGTCAGCCAGTGGGGGCAGCAGGTGCCACTTACCACCCTGGGCTCAGAAGAGTGTTGTTTTCTGAAAGGATAAGTTACATCTAGTTGGCTGAACCAAGAAAAAAAATACTCTACTTGCTTATCGTGCTATGGTTTTTAGAAATCTTTGGTTTGGATTTAAATAACTAATTTTGTTCTCATTGTATCCTGTACCTTGGTCCTTTGCTTGGTTCATTAGGAAAAGGTGGCCAAATGGGGGTTTGTTAAGGTAGTACTCTTTTTTATTGTTGCTTCTGATAAATATGATACTGACTTATTAATTTTGTTTATATTTACCTTAACTGATACTGACTTGGTTATAAGAAATATTCATGTAGTTGGCATTTTGGTGTGTTGTTGTTGTTTTTCTTAGGTAAAATGAAAGCACTATAGTACATGAAGATTCCTTGCTTTTACTTGGGAATATGGAAAAGTTTCAAATTCAAATCAAGAAGCCAAATACAGTGAATTAAAATACAATATATCATCCATGCTGCCAGACCTCTTTAAAAAGCAGAGTCACTAAAACTGCTCTGGTTTGTTAGTCAGAGAGTTCTTTGTTTTTTCTTACTTGAAAGCTAATAAATTCTTCATTATTGCTGTCATCTATTATCAACTATTATACTACTTATTTAGTAATTCTTCCTAGAAAATTGGAACATGATACCTTTTAAATATTGTATAAGGTAATTTGTCTGGTCAGTTTGGGCATCTGTTTTGAAATATTATGTTAATGGCTTTCATCCCCAGGTGGGCCAGAGAAGTTCTTTGTTCCTATATCCTTTGAGTTTGTACTGAGCACAAAGTAACCTAAGAGGGAAGATAGTGCTAGATAGATGGAGTAGCTCCACTGTCATCACCAGATTTACACTCAGAATTCCCTAAACTGTGTCATCTGTCTAAATGGTAGCACGTTATTATTTTATTGCAGTTCCCACATGACAGCCTGCTTAGTGCTTGGCACAGTCTTCTCCTGAAATACCCTTGATGGTAGAGCAGGGGTCCCCAACCCCTGAGCCAGGCACCTTTCAGGAAATGGGCCTGTTAGGAACTGGGCTGCACAGCAGGAGGTAAGGGTGGGAAAGCTAGCCAAGCTTCATCTGTATTTACAGCCACTCCCCATTGTTCACCTTACCACCTGAGCTCCGCTTTCTGTCAGATCAGCTGCAGCATTAGATTAGTTGTATAATTCATTATATATTACAATGTAGTAATAATAATATAAATAATGTGCACGATAAAGGTGATGGGCTTGAATCATCCCAAAACCATCCCCCACAACCCCCTTCTATGGAAAAATTGTCTTCCACGAAACCTGGTCCCTGGTACCAAAAAGGTTGGGACCACTATAGAGGACAGTGAACTTGTATCCTGAAGGTCTGAGGCAGAGCAGAGAGTGGTAAGCTGATTCCCTACATTTTTTTTGAAATCTGTTTTTAATCTTAAGAATTCACTTAGGTATAGTTCTTATATTTAAAATATATTCTCCCAGAAGCTGTGTAATGTGGATCTTGTGGCTTTGGCTGTTTCCTGGCAGCCACCGCTCCTAGAGGCCCACACCCGTTATTGGGTGGTATTGGCCCTGCTTCCTGTCAGCAGGTGGTTCGTGTGCTGGGAAAGTCAACAATAATCAGATAGTTCTTTCCAGCCATTCTGACCACAGAGCCTCTTCCTGTTCCCTGCCCCACCCCCAAATTTCTTACCTGAAGGCCTTAATCCTATCTTATCTTTTTTCTCTCTCTCATTTCCTCTTCTTCTTTTTTTTTTTTTTTAGATGTCAAAAAGACGTCTTCAAAATATTTTCTGATTCATGAAATTTCTAAAGTTACGTTAATATGCAATAGTAATTTTTTCCTAGGAAAGATCTTTCAGGTGTCTCAGTATTTAAGTGATTCTAAGAGGTGAATGAAAAAATTCTTTGGTATGTGTTGGCACCGTTTGCTTTAAGTGAGATAACTCAAAGGTGATTCATTGGCTAAGTAAAAATAAGCAAAATTTGTTCAGATTTATATGTTTAATAATATTTTTTGATGTAAAATTTGTTGATTTTTAAGGTGTTTTTGACAAACGCTGCAAACGTATTTTTGCTGGAACCATGTGTTGATGTTCCCACGCTCTTGAAAGAACAAGTTGAAGCTTGCAAAGCTGTTTTGATTATTTTTAGGCGCATGATAATGGAACTTGCAATGAATAAAAAGACATGGTAAGATTATTTCAAATTAATTAATTTTGTAAAACAGGGTAAGCTGGGATGGCTCATCGGGTTGAGCGCTCGCTTTGCAGCCCTGGGGACTGAGGATTGAATCCCAGCCCCATCCTGTGCGGACCCATGTGCTGAACTGGGGTGTGCTTCCCATGCCGGAGGCCCCTAGTTTGGTTCACGCCCCTGCCTCCCATGTGGGCGGCCCCTGGCCCAGTTCCAACCCTGCGCAGCCCACACCCATCTGTGTGGAACGAAACCATATCAAAAAACTGATGATGTACAACTCTGGAGACGGCTCTGGGCCCTCCCCCTTCTCTCTGTCTTTGTCAAAAACAATAAAATTAATCTTTAAAAAACATTTTGTAAAACAGATGTTTCTATTTTTCAACATAATTAATATGTTATAGCCTCCACTTATATGGCTTTACAAAATTAATAATAAGAGTTTTTTGTAACAGTTCCTATGAATTATGAAGGAAGTATTTATTGGCTTTAAAATTTTTCTTGAATTAAGAGTAAATAGTCATATTACTTTAATAGTAGATTTTTCCATTTTAAACTAACATCAAACCGTTTTGTGAAAAGACGGTTTAACTGTGTATAACTGATGTTTTATAATATCATTCTTAAGCCCAGGAGAGTTTGTTAATTTCTCCAAAATGCTGTTAACTGACTTATTGCTTCAAACTTGAAGTTTTAAGTTCATTTTGGAAAAACAATTATTTTAAATGATAAATTGTCAGAGTGACTGAACAAATAGTTAAGTCCAAAATATGGTGGCATTGTTAAAATACTTATGCAGTGTTTTCATTTTTATCCCTTGTTTTTTGTTGTTGTTTTTGTGTTTATTATCTCTCTAAAGGTAAACAAGGCACTAGGTTTTTTCCCATGCCCTTCTCCCATGATAGCTGTCTCCACATCACTCCAGTTTCTAAGGAGCTTGCAGTTCTCAGCCACAGACCAGAACACCTCAGCTACTTTGCGCTCCTTCTCTTTCTCAGTGCGCAAGGAAAGGCAGCCTCTCAGTCTGCCTTTAAAATGCTCCACCCTTTGCATGTTCCTCCCACTCCACCACCTCCTTGGGCAGACAACTGCCTGCACTGCTTGCCTGGCCGTGGTCAGCACTCCGTTCCATGTTCCTTGGCCGCAGCTCTCAGTCCACTGAGGCCACTGCAGACCACACTGGTGGCATACTTCCCTCCTGGATATACTTGGGGTGGGGGGTGGGGGGCTCCGTTACCAAATCTACGTTCTGGATGCCCTTTCTAGACGTCCTCAACTCAGCATGAAGGGCACTTTGGGAGGATCTGCTTGCAGTTGGTGAAAAACATAGAAAAGAGGGAGGAATGCACTGGCTAGGGGGTCTTAGGGGGCTACAGAGTGCAGCCCTTTCTCAGATGACGGAAGGGCGGTCCTAGGGGAGTCGTGTTTTGCAGCAAGTTCACCAGTTCTGAATAGTGTGATTTAAACAAAGTTAAATTCTGCGTCAGTAATGTTGGGAGTGATGACAAATGCTGGTGTTCTTACATGCTCCTTGAAACCACAGTTCTAGCAATAGGGTTTTTGATGTTTTCTTTGAGAACTCTAGAAATTCAGAATACCATTGTATTGGTATTGTTCTTATATTTTTTTAAAGATTTATTTTATTGTTTGAGAGTAGGTAAGAGAGGGAGAGAGAGAAAGAGGAGGGCCCAGAATAGTCTCCATAGTTGTACAGCATTAGTTGTGACATAGTTTCATTCCACACAGGTAGATACGGGGCCATGTGGGGCCGAAACTGAACTGGGGGTCTCCCACATGGAAGGTGAGAGCCTTTGCTCCAATCCTGGTGGTTACCAGTTGTACTGCAGCTCAACATATGGGTTTGTACAGGCCAAGGCCAGGATTCAATCCCTGGGCCTCATGTTTGCAAGGCAAGCACTCAACCTGTTGAGCTACCTCAGCGTCCCAGTATTTTGATATTTTTGATACAATTTTTTAATGAAAATTTTAGGAAATAAAATTAAGCAATTTTGCTCTGTTATTTAGTACTTTAGAAATGTCCAGGTAGAAGTATAAAAAAAAATTATGGAAACAGATAAAATACCCAAAAATAGTCAGTAGGGCATAGAAAGGGGATGTGACCTCTTTTCTGAGAAGATTTTCTTATATATTGTAGTGCCAAACATTCCCTTTTATTTCTCTTTTCCTCTCCCCTCTCTCTCCCCTTTCTTTGTTCAGTAAAGAACTATCCAGTTTCTGTTATGAGGATAGAGGGTAAACTAGGCAGATAATAATGTTCCTGCCCTCATGAGGTTTCCATTCTCATAGATTGAGAGGCATCATGAACACAAAAGCAATTGTGGTAGTATCAGTGCTAAGAAGAAGGTGTCTGGGGAAGGGGACAGTGTGGAAGGCAGGGGAGTTCTTTTCATCAGGTATCCTGGAAGGCCTTTCTGGGCAGAGCCCTGAGGGAAGGGAAAGAGGAGCCATGGGTAAAGTCTGAGGGAAGAGCATTCCTGGTAGAAGGAACAGCAGGGAACAGCACAATATGTTCAGGCAGGACAAAATGACAGGCAGTATGGTGGAGCAGACAGCGTGAGCAGGATTGGGAAGGGATGAGGCAGTGCGCCAGCCAGAACCGGGTTGCACAGGGCCTGCAGGCCATAGCAAGGGCACTGGCTACCTCTCTCTCTGTTCAAGAGTGTGACACATGCCAGATTTATGCTTCCAAAAGATCTCTCTGACACGCGGAGAGGAGAGAGTGCAAATGCGTGGAGCACAAAGTCTGTGGCCATAGATGATGGTGGCTTGCACCGGGGTTGTGGCCAGGAAGGTGCTAAGGAGTGGTCCCTAAATAGTGAACACTGGTGTGTGAATGAGCAATAGCACTGTCTGTGGAGCTCATGAGGACAGAATAAATAATCAAGGGTTCAGGAAAGCCCTGGTCCTTTGCCAACACAAGGACAGCTCATGGGTGGAATTTCATGTTCTCTGATGGAAGTGGTTATACTTTGAGGAGGAGGAGTGACCAAAAGTCAGTGTTTCACACAATAGAAGGGTACAACTGAAGTAAAAACTGTTTGGAAGGATTTTTCCAGACTGGAGACAATTTTTCGCCCTCGTTTTTTTCCAGAAGACTCTGCATGGAAATATCATGGATATCTGAGCTCTCGTAGGTTCAGAAATTACATTAACCCCGTGTCTGTGTCAGTCATTGCTTTGAACAGGTTTGCATGTTTTGATAGCCATTCCCATGAATGAGGTTTTATTTAAAATGGTAACATCCCTTATTCTCATCATGTTCATAGAGTGGGGTAGGTAACCATTTATATGGAAGGAGTCCAGGTTTTTTGTTGTTTGTCTAAAGCATTACAATAATATGAGCAGGCAGTGGTGACATTGAGGGCTGACCCTTCCCTCCATCTGTGACAGAGGCCTGGGCACCTGTCTGTGGTTAAGTGACAGGCTGTCTCTAGTTCTGCGCTATTACTTCCCTCACCCTCCTCTTGGAAGTCACTCCGTGCACATGTGCTGAGGTGTCCCTTGACTTGATAGCTGTTCTTAGCCAGTGCTCCAGAACCCACAACAGTGCCTAGGATAAGCAAACGGGGAGAATAGAGAGCCATGAGGATGCATGCCCACAAGTAGCCCCAGGGTGAAAATCCAGCAGTGTCAGCTGCAAATAGAGCAGAAAATGCTTAGAGGTCATTATTAGCCATGAGAAGTTAATGTGATTCAATGTCTTGTTAAGAGAAAATACTGTCCCAATATGCAGAACTGTAAGAAAAGTATAAAGGATAGATCTAGAGATTATCTGACCTGGACTGGATGACTTTGTCCAGTTCTTGATTTTATCACTGAAGAGCAGTAAGGCCAAGGAGAACGTTACATAAATGAATGGTTTGTGTGTAAGACTTCGAAAGAGGAGTTAAAAGTAGAGTTTCTTATATCCAAAAGAGAACATGTTCTTTTCCTCCATCCTTCACTCTCCACGGGATTTAGGAAAAGAACAAGTGAACAGATGTTCTGATACAAAAGTCACTTAGCTGTAGGAAAGAAAAATTTCTGAAGAACTGATTACTGTTACCATAATTAGCGGTGTGTTCTGTCTCTCTAGTACTTTATACTCTTCAGAGACATTTTTCATAAATGCAAGGGAGACTGTAACTGAGACATCATGATTGTAGCTGCCTCAGTGTGCCGTGTGGTACAGGCAGGATATTCCAGGCACCAAACTTCATGCTTCAGAGGGATCACTGGTGGAGTTCGGTCATACTATGATATTGACTGCAGAGCTCCCCAAAATGAAGACCAGAAAGTCAGTTTTATTTTCTGTCATGAAGGTAGATAGGGAGAGTGTACAGTAAAATAAGGGATGTGAAAATTAAAGGGTGCTGCTTAAGTTCAGATAGGCACAGCTGTTCACTGAGTGTTTGCCACAGTTGGAGAAACAATCTTGTTTCTCCCTTTTTGCAAGGGGAGAAAATCAGGCTGGGACTATGCCTGATCTATCCTGCCTGTTGAGGTGGGCCACGCAGGCTTATTTTTAGAACAAAGGTAGCTTATTTTTAGAACAAAGGTAGCTTATTTTTAGAACAAAGGTAGCTTATTAGAACATACCGTAGCTTATTTTGTTAAAATGTGGTATTTATATTACTAGGCATTGATATGTTTCATACTTTTAAGTAATACATGTTTATCAGTGTTGCGGAATTCTTTTTTTTTTTTTTTTTTTTAAA
>PVKE010049059.1:0-11384 GCA_004027555.1 Craseonycteris thonglongyai | reverse complement strand
GGTGTCATGAAAGAATTCTTACTGTGCTGAAGCCACTGTGCAGAGAAAACCACAAGCAAATAAAGCGGAGTACCCAAAGTGCCCCAAGTATTCCAGTGCCTCGCTGTTTGTGTCTTCCCAGTCCTGGGATGACTCCTGCTCTTGTCTTCATATGACTGCAACCTAGTGAGACCTAAGCAAGAGCCTCCCTGCTGAGCACTCCCCAATTCTTGACCTGTTGAAACTGTGATATATAATAAGCCAAGCATGTCCAACCTGAACCCTAGGATGCCTTTGAATGAGGCCCAATACAAAGTCTTATAGCATTCGAAGATCTTTAGTGACCTTTTTTTTTTTTTTTTTTTTAAGTTCATCAACTATCATTAATGTTAGTGTATTTTTTGTGTGGCCCAAGATTCTTCTTCTTCTTTTGTGGCCCAGGGAAGCCAAAAGCTTGCATACGGCTGTAATAAATGATTGTTGTTCATTCAAACCAATAAATTTTGGTATGATTTGTTACACAGCATTATCTAGACAGAACAACAAGTTACCTTCTGAAATACCTATCTATCTGTTCATTGGTCAATTTGCTTATTACTTAACTTTGTTTCTTAATTTGTAAACTGGAGAAAATACCTATCCTCAGAAGGTTATAAAGATTAAATGGGTTAATTTTATCAGTGCCTAGCACATAGTACGTGCCATATGTGTTAAATATTACTATTGGTACTACCACTACTACTAATAATGACTAATTATTTCTAAGCAAATAGCCTATTGTCATCATTTCTATATAATTATTAAGAATTCTTGCTATTTGGTAAGGTAACTTTTCTTCTTTATCTTCTTCAGGTTTCTCTCTACTATTCCTGAATGCTTGTGGGGTATTTGTTTGTTTGTTTGTTTGTTTATTTTTCATATAATTTTTGGAATTGCTTGTAAATGTTCTCAAAAAAATATCTTAGGGTTTTAATTGTATTGACTCTATTATTCAGTTTAAAAGAAATAACTGTCTTTGAGATCTTGAGACTTCCTAGAATTGTATACCTAGAAAAATAATATTTTAAGAACAGGGGTTGGAAAACCTTTTCTGTAAAGGCCTATATAGTAAATATTTTAAACTTTGAAGGGTATGCAGTCTTTATTTTAGATACTCAGCACTGCCTTTGTAGAGCAAAAGCAACTATAGACAGTATATAATCAAATGCACATGGTTACTTAGATTTGGCCCATCAGCCATAGTTTGCTGACCTCCATTCAACAAGAGAGTGAAATAAGGTCCTCCTAGCTTTTTTGATTGTATATTAAATCCCCATATACAAAATAGATTTCTTTTTGAGCTCGCTTCCTATTTCATTTGTCTATTTGTCTGAGTTCACTGCTTAACATAGCCATTCATTTTATTATTTATTTAAACAATGACATTTTCTTTTATTGTTTTAGTTCTTTTTCAAATCTGTCTGCTTACATTTTGTAGTTTCTTACTGATTATTCATTGTATACTTTTATTTTTTATGTGTTGTGGCTTTTAGTTTCATTGTAGTTTTTGTACACTCTGTATTTGATAATTCTAGATTCTGGAACCCCTGTGGGCCTAAATATATTGTGTTCTTGTTGTTGTTTATCCCTGCTGATTAACACATGATGGTTCATTTCATTGAATGTTTTGTGATTTTCATTTATGAATTTGGATTTTTTTTTCTTCATCTTTGTATATCCCAAATGCTTTCCTCCAGAAAAGAAATGTGTTTTCTCTTTCTGAGAGCCAAGGGGTGTTATTCACCTGGAACATTTTCATTTTGTCATCTAGCCAGGGACCTCTACTTTACCCAGAATCCCCAGGTTCTAGTATGCCCTTTCTACCTGCGCTGTAGTATTTAGCTTTTATCATTAGGCCAATTTTGAGATTTTCCTTATTCTGTGAGTCCCAAACAATATAACAAATAATATACTTTATGCAGTTTCTAGTTTATTTTTCCTTCCTGAAGAGCACCCCCTCAGGTAATTTAATTTGCCCTATTGCCAAAAACATTATTGTTTGATAGATTCTTTTTTTTTAAATATATTTTTATTTATTTATTTTTATTTTTGACAGAGAGAGAGAGATACAGAGACAGAGAGAGAACTGAACTGGGGGAGCTCCCAGTTCAGCATATGGTTCTGCACGGGCGGGGGCCGGGACTCGATCCCCGGTCCCCGGCGCTGCAAAGTGAGCGCTCAACCCACTTAGCCATCCCGGCTTCCCCTGATAGATTCTTTAAAATAGAAATTATATGGGAAAATAGAAGATATGCCTAATAAGTTGTATTTCATACTGCCAATTGCCCTCTAAAAGAAAAATGCCTAATCAATTTATATTCTCAACAACAGTGAATGAGAGTAACTAATATCTCTTATCATTGTCAACAGTGGATAATATTAATATTTTTTCTTCTCTCAGATACAGATATGTGTTAACATAAAGGAGAGATAAAAATTAGGATACATCGATACAGGATACAAACTTTTTTTTTTTTTTTTACTCTTCACCTGAAAGTCACTAAACTAGGATTCAGTAAATCTTCATGGTGAAGTACCAGCCTTTTAGGTCTGCCATAAATAAATGAAGATTCTTGATGCTTCCTTATTATTTTGAGATTGAGATAAAGGAGGAATGATAGCTATCATTTGACCTGGAGAAACAACTGTACAACACAGTAAAAGCCATTTCTACTACCTAACTACATTTAGATTCTCCCTCTGGCACTGTGACCTTGAGGAAATTTTGTCTATTAAACCTTAATTCCCATGTTTGAGGGACAATGGGAAATATATATTCTGCAATGAATTTATAAATATACTTTACTGTCTTTAGAAAAGTATTATAAATCATGTGTATCATTAAAATACAATTTCAATGTATGTTCAGATATTCTGAGGATAAAAACTTAGCAAAATGCTTCTTTTATCACCAGAATATTTTCAATTTGATTGTATATTAATTTGATTGTTTAATTAGCCACTGACCTAATAAAATTATTGCCCTTAATGGGCACATAACTAACTTAGTACAATTGAGAAAACTAGAAAAACAACAAATAACAAAAACATCTGAATAAAATCTGATAAGTATATCCCTCTAAGGACCATAATCTTCAGGTTCTATTAGAGAGAAAGTCTAAGTGCACAGATATTGTATCATGGAGTTTGTAAAGTAAACCAAACTTAACAAGGAGGCTGATAAATATTGCAGATACATATGAAATTTATTTCAACAAGTGTACCTTACAGCAGCTGTCCCAAACTTTGTTAGGGCCAGACCATCCAGCAGGATGTGAGTGGTGAGTGAAGCTTCATCTGCACTTACAGCCACTCCCCATTACTCTCATTACTGTCTGAGCTCCACCTCCTGTCAGATCAGCAGAGGCATTAGATTCTCATAGGAGCACAAACCCTATTGTGAGCTCTGTACACATGAGGGATCTAGGTTGTGGCTCCTTATGTGAATCTAATGCCTGATGATCTGAGGTGGAGCTGAGGTGGTGGTGCTAGTGCTGGGGAGCGGCTGCAAATACAGAGGAACATCAGCAAAGAGATTTGACTGCACAGAGACCAGAATAAATCCATTGCTTGCAGACTCATATCAAAACCTTATAAGTGAGTGCTAAGTGACAACTAAGCTGCATCTGGTGCTTGAATCATCCCAAAACCACCCCCAACTCCAATCTGTGGAAAAAGTGTCTTCCATGAAACCAGTCCCTAGTGCCAAAAAATGTTGAAGGCAGCTGCCTTACAACACACTTACATGCTAAAGCATTATGCCAAGGGGAAATAATTGCTTTTCTAGCAATCAATCAAGAGTTATTTAGTATTTAAGAGGCAACATGAACTGACATTTATATTAGCATAAGAGTGTTTTAGAATGTCAGGGAGACCACAATGTTATCATTAAAACTGCATTAAGTTCCGATTATATTTCTTAACTTGAAGTCATTTTCTAAAATAATAGTGTTTAGTCTTCCTCAAAACTGTGCAATTCAAGTAAGTAGGCATTTCTTTTAATTTGATCAAAACTTAAACTAATACACGTTCCCAAAGGCTATGCATAACTTTTTATTAAATTATGATAGCAAATGACACAGTTGTATCCTACTCATATTTTAATCTCTGTTTATTCAACTTCAAAATCAATTAAGGCAATTATAAATGACCTTGGTGTTTTCAGTTTGGAAATGCTATCTGAGCAAAATTATAAGTATGTATTTGTTACTTAGTAGTATTTTGAAAATATGCTCTCCCAGAAGAAAAGACAACAGATATGTTAAGGCTAATGTAATATATATAAGTATAAAAATATAACTCAGCCATTTAACCATCATCCTTTATTGGCTATAATCAAGACTCCGCCAGCCTACTCCCAACCCAGGAGTACATGATTTGGTCTCTCCTGGTCATCTTGAAACAGAATATAAAGCCAGTGGCTTGTAATGTCAGATGAGGTAGAATAATGGCAGTCTTTTGTCACAGGTAAGACAGTTTGAAACTTCCTGAGCATTGGGGCTTCGTATTATTTTACGACATTAGAGATGGCTGCTAAATCAGATGTGAAGGAGCCAGAGCAGGTAGCCAATACCGGAGATGTGGTGAGGTGGTCGGCCTGTTTGTGCTGGAGCTCAGTAAAAGGCTGGCCCTATGACAAGCAGAGGCAACAACACTTCTTTCCCTGCTTTACTTCTAAAACAAACAAACAAAGTGGATTTTGCAACGAAAAATAACAATTCACATGGCATCTTCAAAGGAAGCACAGATCATATTAATACATGGGCATGACATCTCTGGAAACCAAGTTTTAATTCCAGCTCTTGTCACAAATGAAAAGAGTTTGATTGTCTGTAGTGAGCAGTAATGCATGGTACACCAAACTGCTGCACTTTTTGGCAGAGAAAACCAAGCGTGTTCTATCTAGAACGAAGTTAATCCTGATAGAAAATGACTCGCAGGGCAATTCCTTTAAGTATCTGGGGAGAAAAAGCCCTTACAGATAATGAGCGTTGTTGGTTGCAAGACAGAGGGGACAGTTGTCCTCCATCTTCTTGCTCTACGTGGTTGTTTGATCAGGAAGGAGTTTTAAGCACCAGAATTATGAATCTGTCACATTTTTATTAGTAGCAAATACTGGTGCATCATTCACCCCTGTGCCCTTTCCCAAATAGATACCTGTGCACTAGGAGAAACCTGTCCAGGGGTGTATTTTGTCACCAGCGACCATATGTGGTTTACCTGAGCATGAGGGGCCCCACATTGTTGATTTTAAGGCTCACATAAGAAAGCCCAAATGTAACGTGTATTTTTGAGTTATGTATCTGTGTACCAACTTCCCAGTAATGATTTTAACCAATTTCTCTGTGCTATCACATCATAGCTATTTATCATTTGAAAAGAATGCAATAATAATGCTTCTCATGATTGCCTTTCGTATACATAGACTGAACACTTTCCTGAATAGCGCAGGATTCATGGTGTCCAACAGCTCCCGTTCCGATCCATCTTTCTACACCACTCCAATAAGCCATGTGATTTTCAAGTTGTGTTCCTATTTCAGTTTCATCATTTCAATCTAGACACTAAATCACAATGATGAAGTCCTTGAAAGACTGCTGGGATTAACCCCATTTCCTGTTTTAAGGACAGAATGTCATGAGGACTTGTGATTCAAGGCCTGTATTAATACAAAAGCCTCTCTGATAGGTCATTTCCTCCCAGAAGACATAAAACATATTGGTTTCTTTACTGAGCCATTGTAGACATGTCTTGTAGATCTGCAAAAAAAAAAAAAAATCTGTTAAGATGAATTTGTTTGCCAACTGTCTATTCTTAGAATGGCTCTGTTTATCTCCAACCCTATTTTTCAATTAAAAAAGTAATGTGCAACACTGGATATTGATTGGGTTAAACTGTATAAACTGGTACAGTTGATGTTATTAGGGAAAATAGTGAATAAAAAATTCTTTTCAATAATAAAGTAGAAAACACTTTCTTAAAGATTTATTTTTATTTGTTCTGTCAGAGAGAGAGAGAAAGAGAGACAGAGAAGGGGGAGGGCCCAGAGCCGTCTCCATTGTTGTATGTCATTCGTTTTTGCCATAGTTTCATTCTACACAGGTGGGGGGGTGGGGGGCTGAGCAGGGCAGGAACTGGGCTGAGGGCCTCCCACATGGGAAGCACACCCCCCATGAGTTGGGGGCCTATCATGTGGGAAGCCTGCCCCAGTTCAGCATAGGGGTCCACGTGGGCCGGGACTGGGACTGGGACTGGATCCTCAGACCCCTGGGCTTCAATGTGAGCGCAAAACCTTCTAAGTCATCCAGGCTTTCTCGAAAACACTTTTAATGAATGTGATAAAAAAAAAGGCTATAAAAGAATAGTTGTTAAGTACCACACTGTATTTCAGGCACACACACAATGACGTATACCCATTGTCTCACTTAATCCTCACAGCAACACCATAAGTAGATTGCTATTTTTCAGATGAGAAAATAAATTCATGCAGTTTAAATAATTCACCAATGTCACATACAAGTGATAGCATTAGAATTTCTAGGTCTGACTGATCTGCAAATCTATTATTTTCTCTACACAGCAGCATGTTATACTGTAATAATTAGGGTGTAGGTTATACTACTGTAGCAATAAGACTCCAAAATATAGTGGCTTAAATATGATATTTAAAACATGATTGTTTCTTAATTTCTTTATCAAGTAAGTTTACTTTGCCACCATCTAATGGTCTTATAGTCTCTGCTTGAATTTTCAAATGTTTCACAGTCATTCATTCTCCATCACAAATTCTTTCTCTCTCTCTGCTTGTCCATCTTTTAGGATGCTGTCTTCATTTGCGTTATCATGGCTAGGTTGCTTTTGTGTTCATATTCTGGCATGTAGAAAAAGAGAAAAAATCCAAATTTAGAGAAAATAAATGGTCTAGTTTGGGCACATACTCACTTCTATTCATGTCCCATTAGCCCCAACTGATTTCTTACCTAGTTGTAAGGTAAAGTAGGAAATGTGGTCTCAGGCTCCGTGACTATGTAGCTATAAAATAAGGGGAGGGGAAGCTGGGATGGCTCAGCGGGTTAAGCTCTCACTTTGCAGCCCCGGAGACCAGGGATCGAATCCCAGCTCCGGCGCAGGCGGACCCATATGCTGAACTGGGGTGTGCCCCCAGTTCAGTTCTTGCCGGGGCCTATGCGGGAGGTTCCCGGCCCAGTTCCTGCCCTGCGCAGACCCGCGCCCACCTGTGGAGTGAAACTATATGGAAATCTAATGCTGTCAACTGTGGAGACTGCTCTGGGCCTTCCCCCTTCTCTCTGGTCTCTCTCTCTGTCAAAAAAAAAACAAAAACACACAAACAAAAAAACAATAAAAATAAATCTTTAAAATAAAGGGAGAATGTGCTTGCAGGAAACACTAGTAGACCATCACGCTTAAAGATTCTGCAATGAGGTCAGGTGTATGCAGTATGTGAGGAAGGCACTCTGTAGGAGAGTTAAGAAGCAAATGTAAGTAAGTATAGAGATCACTTGGACGTAGATGTGAGGACAAGAGTAACTTGGGCCTCAGTAATGAATACTACATGACAAATGGACATTTGGACATAGAGGCATATTTTATGTACATCCCAAATGTGAAGAAGGCAGTTAGTTTATGTCATGTTATATTACAAATACAGATTGTGTAGAAAATATTATGTAGCAAATATGTACTACAACTAACATTATAATCTTCGTTGACTAACAATAGACCTTAAAAATCATTTAAAACAAAAAGGAAAAGGGAATAGATGAAGCAAGCTTCCAAATCTTGAATATTGCGGATTCTGGGATTGGAGTATCTGAATGATTACTGTACAGTGTTTACTTTTACATGTTTAAAATTTTTCATAATAAAAAATTTTAAAACTTATTAAGGAAAAATAAAACAAAACTTTGGGGAAGCTGGGATGGCTCAGCGGATTAAGTGCTCGCTGTGCAGCCCTGAAGACTGAGGATCAAGTACCGGCCCCGGCCCATGCGGACCCATGTGCTGAACTGGGGTGAGCTTCCCATGAGAGAGGCCCCCAGCCCAATGTTCCTGCCCTGCGTGGCCCCCACCCACCTGTGTGGAAAGAAACCTTGCAGAAAACTGATGACTGTGCAACTGTGGAAACTGCTCTGGGTACTCCCCCTTCTCTCTGTCTCTCTCTGTCTTTGTCTCTCTCTGTCAAAAATAATAAAACATCTTTAAAATAGAGAAAGAAAGAACTTAGAGGAAAAGCCTCAACACTGCTAAAGTGAATACAGACGGATAAGTGGAAGCAATGAATAGAAGTGAAAGTCAAACCACTTTGTTTCTAAAATGATTTTGTGCAGCAGCTTCAGATGGTATAAGTTCACAGTAATGGCCTGGTATTTAGACCATATCATAGCAATTTCAATGCCATTGTTCTTATAGTTTATTTCAGATGGAATGTCTTTCTGTGTTTCCGTTCTTTTTCACAAAGCTTTACCCAGTACTCTAACCTAAACTCATTTCTCTGTCCTCTACCATTTTTCAGTAATGATAGACCATGACACTCACCTTAGTGCTTCATCAGAGATTGCCAGATATTGTCACTCAGTGTCTTCTAGTTTTAGGAGCTTTATGTCAAAATATTCCTTGTCATAAAAGTATCAGTCAGGTTTTAAAAGACAACTCTTTATTAGACAAAATATAGATTTATTCAGAATTTGAGTTCTTCTTACTATATTATATTCTGTTTTTGAAAGAACTGAATTTGTAACCACTTATTATTTAAATGACATTTGTTGAGTAACTCAAGCACTCCATGTTTCAGCTTCCTCATTTGGAAAATGGAGGTAATTCTGCTTACTATGTAGTTAACATGTTGTGAGTATAAAATGAGACAGCTGAAGGTAAAGCACTTAGACTGATTGGCAAGTGTTAGGTGCTTACTCGACTTCAGTGCTCTGTTTTCCTTATAAACATGATATAAAGAATAGGCATTCATTCTGATAACTTACTTTAAATATATTACTTAACAATTTTATTAAGGTATATTTTAATATCATAAAATTCACGGGTAGCCGGGATGGCTCAGTGGGTTAAGCGCTCACTTTGCAGCGCCGGGGATCAAGGATCAAATCCTGGCCCCGGCCTGTGCGGACCCATATGCTGAACTGGGGAGTTCCCCCAGTTCAGTTCTCTCTGTCTCTGTCTCTCTCTCTCTCTGTCAAAAACAATAAAATTTAAAAAAAATTCACTCATTTCAGGTATACAATGTAATGATTTTTAGTAACTTTATTGAGTGGTACAATTATCACCATAAACTGTTTTTAGAACATTTTCATCTTGCCCAATAAGATTTGTCATGTCAATATGCATTATAAGCCTCAAATATACTTTCTTTCACTGACTATTGCTTAGACCATTGGTTCCCAAGTGGTGGTCCATACTGAGCTGTTCAGAAGTATGTGAAAAATAATTAGTAACAATATTTAACTGTGTTATGAATATTGTAAAATTAAATCTGTGGTTTGTACTCTTAGTGTAATCATTTTTATTTCCTAACTCATTACCTCATTTGCACTGTTTTACATTAAGACAGGCATTGAACAGAAGTGTCAGTATTTGAAAACAGCTGTTTTATAAACAAGGGGTACCATTTATAGAAATAGGTTTAAAGGAGGTACACAAATGGAAAAGGTTGGGAACCACTGGATTAGAATACAATTTGTGTACTTTTAGTTCAACCTTCTAATGTCTTCCCAAACTGCATTGAGCCTTATAGTGCAACAATTTACCTGGTCCCCAGCCTATTGTTTTGCCTCATTTGTTGCTTATAGCGCCCAGTCCAATTGAAGTTAAGCAACTTGAGCAACAGCGTCTCTAACAGTGATGACACTTGACTACCACTTAGTATCCAATTAGAGCTCTTCCAGCCGCAAGAACATGGAAATATATGATTTTCTTTGGGCCTCTCTTTTATGCTAATACATATAGTATGTAGTTATGATTTAGTGTGTTTTTGCTTCCCAGTCAGTGAGAATCTGGCATCAGATGGTAATAATAATGGCCTATATTCATGTCTGTTTTAGACAGAGTTCACTGAGAAGTTTCTTGCAGAGTAAACTTGTCTACATGTATTATTATTATTACTCTTACTATTATTTATTGTCTATTCTATAACAGGAATCATGCTAAATACTTCTAATGTATAACTTCATTTTATCTTCATAATTAGCTTACTAAATAGCTATTGCCATGTTTATTTTGAAGATGTGGAAATGTGTTTCCCATTTTATAGATGGGGAAACTAAGGTTCAAAAGTATAAAATTCTTTCCCAACATCACATAACAAGTTTGTAATGGAACAAGACTACAAAGCCCTCTTAACCACCATTCAAGAGTAAAGATCATGAACCACCTGCTCAATAAATATTAACCACTATTATAATTTATGATGTTTAACTTATGAATACCCTGTGTGATAAGCATTACTACCCCATTTGTTTGAAGGGGAAACTGAGGGTCCGAGTGTTCAGGTGGCATGAATAGGAGCACTAAGTGGCACTTAGAAGCAAAATTGCACGGTGGCAAATGAGGAACTTTAAGTATACCCTTGAACCTCTCTGCCTCTGAGTTCAAATACCAGTTTGTTACTTTCTAGCTGTTTGGCGAAGAGCAAAGTGTGCAATCTTTCAGGACCTTCGTTTCTTTATCTATGACAGGGGTGTCCAAAGTTTTGGCTTCCCTGAGCTACATTGGAAGAAAAAGAATTGTCTTGGGCCACACATAGAATACACTCACACTAATGACAGCTGATGAGTTAAAAAAATAACCAAAAATCACAAAAACAAATGTCATGTCTTCATAAAGTTTATGAATTTGTGTTGGGCTGCATTCAGTGCCGTCCTGGGGTGTATGCAGCTCGCGATCCACAGCTTGGACAAGCTTGATCTATAATATGAGGTTCATGATAGTAGCAACTTAATAGATTATTGTGAAGATTAAATTAGTTAAGATATATATCGCACTTAGACCCAGGGTCTAGTACATAATACGTGCTATATAAAAGCTAACTATTGGTAGCAGTTCCAGTAGGATTTATTATTATTATTATCCTAAACTATCTCTGGGACATCTATTATTTATCATGTCAAGGGCACTGCTTGCCAATCTTCATCATTTTCGGCATAGCCCTGTTTCCTTGCAACTACTCACCAATCTTTCAAATCTGTTTTTCCAGCAATATCCCAAACCAATCAAAACTATTTTTTTTTAATGTAGGGCCAAGTTTCTTCATAATGTGTGTTGGTGATTGATATGCCCTCCAATGTGCTGAGTGTATGGGGACCAAACTTCGCTCTTCTTTTTTGTGATAAGGGCAG
>PVKE010049058.1:0-11384 GCA_004027555.1 Craseonycteris thonglongyai | reverse complement strand
GATTTGAACATTGAATTGGATCTCTAGGCTTGGGTTTTGGCCCCAAGAGTATTTCCTTCCACGCTTTACCCAGTGATTATTTTCAGCAAGCCATTTTATTCTCTCAGAGCTCTGGTTTGGTTATTGGTAGAATATGCAATCAGTACAAGTATATTTTACTTTTTAGCGTATGTTGTTACTGGAATGCATGTTCATTTGTGTATTTATTCATTCCATATTCTTTGAGTGCCCACTGTTGTATATGCGAGGAATGTAGCTTTCAATTCAGAGTCCTGGCTAATTCTCCGAGTAATATCCTGATTCATACTGGAGGAACTTGAAGGCTATGCTTTTAGTGTCTTCACTAGTAATGGTAGAATAAGGAGCAGGCAGTTTGATCCTATTGCCAGTTGGTGGTCTTTGTAAAGAATGCAAATTCACTATTGCTTCCTTGAGGAATGGGGGAATCCTTATCTCTGGAAAGGTGAAATGTAGTTGATATCAAGATGGTTCTTGTTTCTTTTAGTTTTTATTACAATTAAAATAAAAATTTTGATTTGCTAGCTGAGACATTATTCGTAAAATGACAGATCTTATTTATAATTTCAAATTATTCCAACAAGATCACTGATTTGGTTTGAAGAGTTTTTACCTTCTGGTTCTCTTTCTATGTTGGCTTCCAGAACTCTCTACCAATAAGAGTGAGCGCAAATGAGTTGTAAATAGAAAGGGTTATTAGATATGTTTGTTGATCTCTCCTGGTAGCTCCATGAATTGCAGGAGGAATAAGAATAATAAAATTTTGTAATGACATATCACCATTCATTCAATAACGTGAATTTAGATATAACCAATCATGACAGTGCAAAATGTGCATCTGAGATGCTGAGTGGGTATAAGCTTAATACGGTGCAAAAGAAGAGTCACTATATGGAACACACTCCATTGTATTTGGAAGCTACCTAGTTTCATACTCACTTGTCTTAACTGTATTTAGCATGTTTGGTGATTTCTGCCTCTATTGACCTAAGAGGGGAAGAATTTAAACAATGAACTTTGTTCTGGTATTCATGTCATTATAATGAAAATCTTTCCCATTTTATTTGTCTGTCTCTTCCATTAACTCATGTTTCTCCCTCTTGAATTTAGAAAGTTTGGCTTATTCAAAAACAAAAATGGGAATGCTAGGATAACTCAGCAGGTTGAGCACTTGCCTTTCAACTGCAAGGTCTGGGGATTGAATTCCAGCCCGACCCATGCAAACCCACATGCTGAACTGCAGCACACTGGTAACTGCCAGGATGGCACAGTGGTGAAAGTTTTCACCTCCCATGCAGAAGCCCCCAGTTTGGTTCCCACCCTGCATGGCTCCACTTCCACCTGTGTGGAACGAAACTGTCGCAACTAATGATGTACAGCTATGGAGACTGCTCTGGGCCCTCCCCCTTCTCTCTCTCTCTCTCCCCTCTCAAACAATAAAAAAAAAAAGGGAAACAGAAATGGAAGGAAAACAAGCCCTGGTGTGTGGTGGTTAGAAAAGATTGAGACTGTGGAAGAGAGGCAGAAAGAGGGATTAAAGATAGAAGTGAAAATGTATCCTTTCTCTGTGGGTGAGGAGCCAGTCAGATCGTACTGTCATGTGGGGTTGTATCTGAATTCATGCTATTGAAGGAGTGGTGATGTGTCATTACAAAATTTTATTATTCGTATTGTTCCTGCAATTCCGGGAGCTACCAGGAGAGCTCAAGAGAAATATCTAATAACCCATGCCTGAGGAGGAGCTGAGAGAAGCTTCTACATAGTATGTCAGACAACTCCCTGTTGTGTGTGTGTGAGAGAGAGAAAGAAAGAGAGAGGGAGAGAAAGACATTTATTCTAAAATGGGTAAAGTGGTTAGATAATCTGTAATTGACTAACATGACAGAGGAATGTAGCTGAAAATAAGAATAAGTGAAACAAAATACCTAAGTACAAGTTAAGGTTTTTTCTTTCCTTTCCTTTCCTTTCCTTTCCTTTCCTTTCCTTTCCTTTTCTTTTATTCCTTCCTTCCTTCCTTCCTTCCTTCCTTCCTTCCTTCCTTCCTTCCTTCCTTCCTTCCTTCCTTTTGTACATGGCAATGTTATCTATTACTGCTGGTCTATCTACAGTCTTCCTTTGTCATAATAACTAGCTATACACTCAGCATTACTCAGGAGAATCACTAGCCATCTTAAAAAAAAAATCAATCCCTGTTGCAACTCATCATGGATCATTTTCTTAGAGTTGTTCAAATTAGAAACATCCCAATCACAAGTCAATGCTTGCAGATCACAGAATTCAATTAAGAACTCAAAGTTGAGCCTTCTCATTGTGAGGTCCATGGGTATCTTATCAAACTGTAGTTTTGCCTTCTCTAGTGACTGACAAGTTCTCTCATAGAAAAGAAGCTCTAACGGGAAACGATATGTATCACCCATACCCCACCCAGCATATATTGTATCAGGCAATTCAAAACAGATATTCCAAATATGATGAAAATCCATCCAACCATTTCCACATGTGGCAGCAGTCATATAGAAACATGATTTTATTTATCTAAATGAGAAACTTTTGATTTTTACCCTATGCTTTGTGTATTTGGAGCTTTCTGTGTATAGCTGCTTATTGCTGACACTGAGTGAGGAGGACCTCTGGAGCACAGCATTTCTCAGCATTCAGAGTAATGCTAAGGTCTTCTCAATAAGCCCTAAGATCCAGTTTTCAGGGTATTTCCAGAGGTTGTGTTACTTGATAGTTTAAATTGTTGGCCATCAAAATTTGGATTATCTTCAATTTATGTATCCTGTAACCAAGAACCTTCCTCCTTTACATCTTTACTATGGGGTTAAGAAGTAAGGAGGTTTAAATATTGTTTCATTCCTAAACATCATGGAATAAAAAGAAGGTGGTTATGATATGTGGACAACTAGATTTCAAGAAAAGGTGGTAGTGAAGTATGAGAGTAGACAATCACACCTGATTTTCTTTTATTATCAATTGTGGTAGAAAAATCCATTGAGATATTAAATTGTGATTTGTTCTTGCTATATTTTTGCCTCTTGGGTTCCAAAAAGATATGCTAGGAAGAACATTTTTCCTGTCTTAGGGTGATTTATGTCACAGGGCTAAGTGCCCCCATAGTGCTCCATTTTGCTTTCTGGCTCCCCCCCCCCAAAAGCCACAGCATGAAGTGTTAGGGATTGGGAAGAGAGTTGCATTTTTCTTCCACCATCGATTATAAAACATTTCAAGTATATGACAAAATTGAAAGAATTTTACCATGAATACCTATTAGCTACCGTATACTTTATTAACTTTCTACTGTGCTTGCTTTGTTGCCTTTATTCATCCTTTTATCTACTCAGAGAGCTGCATTTTTTTAAGCAGATACTACAAGAGCAGAAAATAAAAAAGAGGGAACCTCTCCAAGACTGGAAAGGGGTGATGATTTGGGGCTCTGAGGGTAATAGAAGCTCATGGCCCTGGCTTTCAGAGTCCTGAGAGGTGAAAAAACCTGAGAGGGCCATGGGAAGAAGGTATGCAGTTGGGAAGCCGGGATGGCTCAGTGGGTTAAGCGCTCACTTTGCAGCCCTGGGGACTGAGGATCAAAGCCTGGTCCCTGCCCGTGTGGACCCATATGCTGAACTGGGGAGTGCCCCAGTTCGGTTCTCACCAGGTGAGACCCCGGCCCAGTTCCTGCCCTGTGCAGCCCCGCGCCCGCCTATGGAGTGAAACTATGTGGAAAAACCAATGATGTGCAACTATGGAGACTGTTCTGGGTCCTCCCCCTTCTCTCAGTCTCTGTCTCTGTATTTCTCTCTTTCTCTCTCTCTCTCTGTCAAAAACAATAAAAATAAATCTTTTTTAAAAAAAGCAGTCCTATTAAAAAAAAAAAAGAAGGTATGTAGGAGAAGTAGGTCCTCAGGTACTGTGGTGCCCAAGAAGTACACAGACATGGCAGATCTGCATCTCAGGAACCATGGTGGCTCCAACAGTGGTGATATTGATCTTAAACTGAAGACCAGCAAGCTTTCCCTGACCTTGGAGTTCTGCATCAAATCCTCAGGAGCACTTGAACAACTTCCAAGAGTTAGGTAAAGGAAAATCCCTAAAGACTTGAGATAGTTTTTTTTCTGTCTTGTAAAAATTGGCGCCAGTGTTAGATGCAATTTTATTTCTGAAAAATAATGTATTTTTATTTGCATACCTGGGTTTGTAGAGTCAAATTCACTCCTGTTATAGAATTACTTGTATATGGCAACTTCATCTTGGGCTGGTTTTGAACAATTACATGTTATGGGGGGAGGGGGCAGATATTCTTGAAGGTATTTTCTCCACCTTTCTAGTAAGTAGTGGTTCAAACATCTTAAGCAAAGGAAAGGTCTTTGAGAGTGTTGCCTGCTTTTGCTTGCTTAATTCAGCGCTACGGTAATTTAAATTCAGTTTCCAGTGTAATGTTCCCTTTTAAGCAAGGCAATTATTTTTTTTCATTATCTACCTGCAACCTCCCACTTAAGGGGGTTGGGAGGTAGAATTCAAAGTGTAGCAGTGGGAGGGGTACATCAAAGCAAAAATCATTTATGAGCAGTGACTAGTTGCCAGATTTCCACTGGATAGAAGATGTCAAATTAAAAATGTTTCTTCACAAAGAGTGAGAAATTATATCCATTTCCATTCTTGGTTTCACTCTCCTGTTTAGGAAGCAATTCTATTCAAATAAACTGTCCCTTTAGAATAAGACATTTTAGACTTCATTTTGTTCTAACCCTCAAATACATGTTTGACTGAAAGATGTGATATGGAGGCTATACGGATTAATGGACCTTTTCACATCCAGGGACGCTATTTGAATCATATTACAAAGCCAGAGTAGAGAAAGTCTTTGGTGGCTCAGCTAAGCATCTCTGGTCTGTGTTCTATAATAAATCACACATTGGAGTACCTGATGCTTTAGCTCAAGGCCCTGGATTTCAATCTGTGCTTGCTTCCTGTTTGCTTTCCCAGCCCTTGTTTTTCCATAAAGGGATAGTGTCAGCTTAAGAAGCAGCCCCACTGTTGGCCTGTGTGGGGCTACTCTGTTGTGTGTGAGCAGATTTTTGAGCTGTACTTTAGAAGATAAGGAAGAATAAGACAAGGAACTGCAGAGGCTTTAAGGTTAAACTTAGCCACACCAGTGACAGAAGCACTGAGGCTGGAACAAGCTGACTGCTATTGTAGGTGCAATCCTGTAAAGCTCGTAGGTACAGAGGTAGGGCCTTAAGCCATGAAGCATCCTCTGCCTTCTGGACTTCAGGTTTCAGGATATAGTTATCAGAAAGAACTGTACACTGCCTGACAAATACAGAAACAGGTTAAATAAAAAAGAGATTAGTCAGGCTTTGAAATGATAAAATACATAGGATTGGCAGAGAAAGTGT
Organism: Craseonycteris thonglongyai; assembly: GCA_004027555.1. NCBI lineage: Eukaryota > Metazoa > Chordata > Mammalia > Chiroptera > Craseonycteridae > Craseonycteris > Craseonycteris thonglongyai. The sequence continues at coordinate 5,970 of PVKE010049058.1, read as the reverse complement.
TCCCTTTAAGTTTCCTTCTAGTTTGAGCCATGCCTTTGTGTTTATCATGAGTTAACAAAAGTGCCCAGCATAGTGCCTGACACGTCACAATTCCTCACTAAATGTTTGAATGAATAAATAAGTGAATGAACCAATATTCTAACAAAGCCAGGATACCCAACACCTCTAGTTAAAGACCTCATATTTTGCTTCTCCCCAGAGGAGCAAGGGACCCCAACCCCACACCAGTCTCCCCAGACCAGAGTACTGAAGCCAAGAAGAGGAACACTCACATATGTTTGTGAAAAACAATGGGGATTCTGAAAACCTGAGTGCAATGGAAGGCTGTGGGAAACCCAGACATCCTCTTAAAGGGTCCATGCACAGACTCACTCATAGGTACTCACCCTGGGTTCTGGTGGAGGGATGGTTATTTTGGGGAGGGATGCACTGGAGGCATATGAGGGGGCAGACTGTGGTGTATGGCTTTAGGGTGAGGGCTGGAGAACATTGCCATTTTCCCTATGTGTGGTCCTGTTCCCATGTAGCCCACAGGTAGGTGCCATCCTTCCTGTGTTGAGCTTTCCATCACATGTCAAAATTTGAATCTGAATTGGTCTGATGAGCTCCACTGCTCCATCCTGCTGACTCACTGGGACCCTGCCCCACCAGCTCCCCAAATGCCTGAGGCACTTTCTAGGTGAGCAGCCAGCCCCACCCACATTGCACTCTTTCTTAGGAAACTATTAGAGTCATTGGGCCCCAGGCAGGTTGTAACTGGCTTTGGTATGCTCTGAAACTTTTGCTGAGTAACAAGCTCAGCACTGGCACCAAATGAGAATATACATTAACTTGGTGACCACAACTATTCCCACTTTAGTGATACCCTGAAACCCTTCCTCACCCAACTTGTATACCACATGATGCTTTATTAGTGGCTGAACCTTAAGAGAGCCAGGAGGTGGCTTCAAGTCTTGGGGTGTCCTGAATTTTTGTGGAGTTACTTTAGGCCTGATGCTGGTGGCAGACATCCTCAGTTCCCAGGGTAACCTCTCTTGTGATCCTCTAGGTTTAGCACGGCAGTGAACAACCACAGATCCATTTGCAGCTCCTATCAGGTAGTCCCCAACCCAATAATCTCACTTCTGGGTACTTGTACAAAGAAACTCAAGATGCTACCTCAAGGGGATGAGTGCATCCATATGTTCATTGCAGTATGGTTTACAATGGACAAGATGTGGAGGCAGCCTGGGTGTCTGTCAATGAAAGAATGGATAAAGAGGAGGTGGTACATATATACAATAAAATATTGCTCCACCATGGAAGGGAATGGGTTCTTGCCATCTCCAATGGCTGGGATGGACCTGGAAGGTATTGTACTGAATGGAGTGTTAGACACAGAAAGACAGATACAATGTGATTTTGCTTATATGTTGAATCTAAAAAATAAAATATACAAAACAAACAAACTCATAAATACAGAGAAAATTTTTATGGTTGCCAGATGAGAGGGGTGTTGGGGGGTGTGGGTGAAAAAAAGGGGAAGGGATTAAGAAGTACAAATTGATTGTTACAAATTAGTCATGGGGATGTAAAGTACAGTATAAGAAATATAATCAATAATATTGTAATAACTATACATGGTGGATGGGTACTTGATTTTTGGAGATAATAAATGGAAGGGGATTGGGGGCAAGGTGAAGGGATTAATAAGTACAAGTTGGTAGTTGCAAAATAGTCATGAGGATGTAAAGTAACACATAGGGAATGTAGTCAATGACATGGCAATAACTATGTATAATGCCAGGTGGGTTCTAGAGTAGTTAGGGGGATCACTTCTTAAATTACATAAATGTCTGTAATACTGTATACCTGAAACTAATATCAAATAATATTGAATGTCAATTTTAATTGAAAAATTAAAAAATGGGGAAAAAGATGAAGGGGAATAAGAGGTCCAAATTGTTATGTATAAAACAAATAACTCATGGGGATGTAATGTGTAGCATAGGGAAATAGTCAATAATATTGTGATAGTGTGGTACAGTGTCAATTTGTTGCTGGACTTATGGTGATCACTTCATTAAGTATATAAACATTAAATAAGGGATGCTGGGGTAGCTCAATAGGTTGAGCACGTGCCTTGCAACCTTGAGGCCTGGGAGTCAAATTCTAGCCCCAGCCCGTGCAAACCCACAAACTGGGCTGCAGTGCCACTGGCAAACACCAGATGATGGTGAAGGTTCTCGCTTCCCATGTGGGAGGCTCCTGATTTGGTTCCCATCTTGTGCAGCCCCATAGCCACCTTTTTGGAATGAAACTATGTCACAACTAGTGATGTGCAACTGTAGAGATTGCTCTGGACCCTCCCCACTTCTCTCTTTCTCTCTTTTACCTTCTCTCAAACAACAGAATAAATCTTTTTTTTTTTAAAATATATTATTTATTTATTTATTTATTTATTTATTTATTTTTGACAGGGAGAGAGAGAGATACAGAGACAGAGACAGAGACAGAGAGAGAACTGAACTGGGGGAGCTCCCAGTTCAGCATATGGTTCCGCACGGGCCGGGGCCGGGATTCGATCCCAGGTCCCCGGTGCTGCAAAGTGAGCGCCTAACCCGCTGAGCCATCCCGGCTTCCCCAGAATAAATCTTAAAAAAAAGAGAAAAGCACAAGAACTTGGTAAATGTTGAAAAATTATGGTGTGCAAATAAAACTAACATAATATTATACGTTAGCTATATTTTCAATCAAAATCTTTTTTAAAAAGACCTCATATTTTGTCCCCTTTGTCTTGTTTGGCTAGACTTTAAAAAAGAATGTGTAGAGTATTATGCTTTGTTAAGAACCTGTTAGGTAAAAGTTACTTGACAAGTCAACTGGAATGTGGCAAGAATCTCCTTCTAGAGCTCCAGGCCAAGGAAATGTTACAATAGCCATGGAACCCTGAGTGGAGGAAAGAGACCCTTTCTCATGTGAATGGTTAATTTAATGCTACTCGAATGGTCAAGGTGTGGTGTGGTCAATTTACTGAGGCTCAGCATAGGAGATGGTAGGTAAGTAGAGGTGGACAGTAGAGGAGTGTAATATCTTAAAACATTTTTGAATGACCTAAGATTATTGATTAAAATATAAATGTGTTAGGTGTGTTGGGTATAGATTCTTAGAGAGGGCCAAGAAGGTGTCTGTTTAGCTGGTCACACGATCCATCATGGTTATTGAACAGCTTCCATGATAGTTACCCACTATCATGCAATGTACTCCTGCATACAGAGAAGAATGTGAGGTATAGTAGTCTTCAAGGAAACAAAGTGGGGTTGTCTTCCAGCCAGAACCTTGAAATATCATTCAGTTTCCTGCAGTAGAAAGATAACGTATAAGAAGGTGGCTATTAGCTGTTTTGAAGGACCACTAGGTCAGTAACTTCTGTAAATAGTTTATTGGGCATCCTTCCACATTTTCTCTGTGCTTGCAAACAAGCACATGCATGTATACTATAGCAATGCTTTTGGCACTTGTCAATTCTGTATGTGCTGATTGGACTTCTATCAGTAAGAGTGGATCTGAATTTGAGGATTTTCTCCAACTATGGGAGCATGTTTTGTCAGTATGTGAGACAATCTGGCAGTGCTAGGAACTTATGTCCCAAGAGCAGTCCTGGACCAATAACGTGAGTGTTGGTATAATCCCCCACTTCCTTACCTCTCAGCTAGGATAACTCTAAAATTTGTTCTACCATATTGTCAGAGGTCCCCAGGGAGATTGAGGTCCAGTTGCCCACAGGATTAACCTGCTTAGTAACACTTGTTATTGGCTGCCCTCGCTTCTCTGTCTCACTTGAGTTAAGGGTTATCTTAACTCCCCTGCTGGTGTTTCCTGGGATCACCTCTCAAATAAACTACTTGCACTTCAATCTTTGTCTCAGGGTTTGCACACAAGAATATATGAAGTAATGTGTTTCTGCCACTTACTTAAAAAAATAGGTGTTAGAACTCTCATGTGAGTGCATATAGATTTATCTCATTATTTTTAGCATTTCACAGTATATATATATATATATATATATGTATCCATATTTTATTAACTATCCATTGAAGTAAATTTAGTTTTCTTTTTCCACGTTTTTCTGTTTTATTTGTTTTGGTTTTGTTTGTTTACTTCTCACTAACAATAAAGCAATGAACTTCTTTTAAGACTGCATTGCATTAAGAAATCTTTCTGGAAAATTATGGTAATAAATGTTAGCAAAATGTATGCTTATGGATTAATAATAGTTATAGGGTTAGTAGGATCACGTTTCAGGTGACAATGGTGTCTGTATAACTTACTCCCTGGGGTTTCATGGGAAAAATCCTTTGTTCATTAGGTGTCTGTAGGTTCCAAATTCAGTTTCTGAAGGGAAGGGGAAGGTCAACCATAATTACTTTGGTAATCTAGGGAAGCCAAAGGAAGTGGGATAGAAATTAGGAAGCCTCTAACTAGGATGACTATCACATGTTTTGGCAGAGTTGATGGGCATAAGGTTATGTGGGCTTTCTTCTCCTGTCTTCGAACATCTTTGAATTTAAAAGCATCAGATTTGAAGCCAGGGTTTAGGTCTTGCTCAACTAGCAAGTTGGAAGGACCCTTAAGTGACCACGTGTAACTACTTTTCCATTTTACATATGTGGAAACAAGTGCAGAGCCATTACCCTGACTGCCCAAGATCACACAGTGACATGATAGGTTATATAGAGTTGGGGGAATTCATTATCAGGAATGTGCTTAGATTGTTTTAAAAAGCATATTGATCATCTATGGGAAAATAATACCTGATTTAAGCTCTGATAAGCATTGAAATGGAGTTATTTTTCCTGGAGACACAAAAAGAAAGAAGTCACCACAATGAAATGTGCTGGGTGTTTTAGATGAGATAGCCCTTCCTAGAAACAGGGTATTAGACCAGATCAATTAATTGGTGTATATTTCATGGACACCTGCTACAGCTGGAAGATACAGAGGAGGTCATACATGGTCTGTGGCCTCCCAAAGCTTGTGATTTACATTGTAACACAAGGTGTTGTCACCAAAATGACTGCTCAGAAGGCTGTGAGAAGGGCTCATTTATCCATTAGGCACAACAAGCACATTACCTGGGGCCCATGATACCTTTAGGAGACCAGGAAAATGTTTAAAGTTTTTTTCAATTAAAAGAAAAAATGAACTCTTAAGTGGAGAAATGTGTTTGAATATCTCATAAACCTATATTTATCTTTATAACAGAAAGTCATAAAATATTCTATTTTTATTTATTTATTTATTTATTTATTTATTTTTATTTTCTTTAGTGAAAGTTATGTTTTAAATTAGTTTCAGGTGTAAAAACAACATAATGATTAGACATTACACACCTCACAAAATGATAACCCCCAAACTCTACTGCCCATCTGACATAGTACATAGCTATACAAAGCCACTGACTATATTCCCTATGCTGTACTTTACATACTGTGACCATATATATATGACTAGTACCCATCTGACACCATACACGGTTTTAACAACATTATTGACTATAAGCCCCATACTGTACTTTACGTCCCCGTGACTATTTTGTAACTGCTGATTTGTACTTCCTAATCCTCTCACCTTTCTCACTCAACCCCCAAGCCCTTCCATCTAGCAACCATCAGTTTGTTCTCTGTATCTATGAGTCTATTTCTGTTTCGTTTGTTCATTTATTCTGTTATTTAGATTCCATATATAAGTGAGATTATATGGTGCTTGTCTCTCTCAGTCTGACATTTCACTGAGCATAACATACTCTCAGTCCATCCATGTTGTTGCAAAATGGTAAGATTTCATTCTTTTTTTATGGCAAATAATACTCCATTGTATAAATGTGCCACAAATTCTTTATCTGATTATCTATTGATGGACATTTCTGTTTCTATATCTTGGCTATTGTGAATAGTGCTGCAGTGAACATAGGGATGCATATATATTTTT
>PVKE010049057.1:0-11384 GCA_004027555.1 Craseonycteris thonglongyai | reverse complement strand
CTGTCAGTGTGATCTTTGGCATTGCATTTCATTGGCCAGTGCCTCGTAATTAGGAGAGTATGACGACAACCCTGTTAGCAAACAATTATTAAGATGCTCATCGGTAAGTCGAGATCTATATTGTGATTTTATTAAATTCATGTTTGAAAACAAAGATTCGCATAAATATGTTGACCCGAAAAACAATTTGACTTTATATGCCGCTTTTTTTAAAAATGGGAACCTTTCTTTGTCGACTATGTTCCATAAGTCCTCTGATATTAAGGATTTTAGCAAAATATCGTTCTTAAGGTTCAAAATTTCTAACTCTAGTTCTTCTGCTTTCCCCTGAACAAGGTCTGCAATACATGCGGCTAGTTCTATTACATCTATTTGGCAAGTAAAAGAATTGATACAGAAGGAGACAATTGGCTCGATATTTGTAAACTGCAGAACTCTCTCCTCAAACTGTTTTTGAAGCACTTGCAGGGTCTCAATAAATAATGACACATTTAATTCATTGTTACCTAGCATTTTCCTCAGATATGGGAAGTGCACGAAGAGAATTGATATGCAGATGTGATATCAACAAAGTCAATTTTGCTTTAAATGCATTTATAGAGCTTATCATTTCAGCTGTACAGTATTTTTGTCTTTTCCCTGCAACCCCAAATTGAAAGAATCTAATTTTTCCATGGTGTCAGCAAGAAAACCTAAATCCACCAGCCAGCAAGAGTCTGTTAGTTCATCCTAATTTTCATTTTTATCATGTATAAATGTTTTTATTTCTTCAATTAAGTTCACAAATCTTGTAAGAACTTTACCTTTACTGAGCCAACGTACTTCAGTATGCAGGATGAGACCGTGTTCTTTATCTTCAGTATCTTCTAACAGGGCCTTGAAAAGTTGGTGTTGCAATGGAGCTGCTCGAATAGAGTTGATTCTCTTTGTGACTATTTTCATAACATGTTCAAAGGGCAGTATTTTACAACACAAAGCTTCCTGATGGATAATACAGTGGTAGGACATAAAGTTTGAAAATGATTCATCGTTCCTGCAAAGGGCAATAAATCCTTTGTTTTTACCAACCATTGCTGGTGCCCCATTGGTAGTTATCACAGACAACTTATGCAAAGGCATGTTTATCGACCTGGTGTATGTTCTGAAAGTTTTATAAATATCCTCACTGCTCGTCTGTCCTTTCATTGGTAATATTTGCAACAACTCCTCTTTTACTGTGAAGTTACTAAATACCATTCTCACCATACCTGCCAACTGTGCGGTGTCTGATATATCTGTTGACTTGTCCAATTGCAGAGAGAAGCAGTCACATATTTCCAAGTCAGTCTTTAACTGAGTTTGCAAGTCTTTTGAAATTGCGTGTGTTCTTCTTGTGACTGTGTTATTTGACAACTGCAGTTCTTGTATCGCCGACATTATCTCACGCTTGTTAGAATATTCCTCAAACAAACAATCGGCAGCAGTCAGAAATGCTTCTTGGAACAATTCACCATCCTGGAAAGGTTTTTTTCTTCTTTGCGAGCATGTGAGAAATTTTGAAAGAAGCAATGGTTGCCTTTTTAGATTTTTCCACATGTCTAGTGAAAACAGTCTGTTGAGTAGTTCAATTTAATTTTAGTTGATTTATTTTTTTCTTTCTTACCTCAGATTTAAGTGGATAATTCGTATCAAAAGTGGTGTGACTTGTCTGAAAGTGACGTTCAACATTATGTTTTTTCGGCACTGCAATACTACTGCCACACAACAGGCAAACGCACTTACCTTTTAAATTAATGAAACAATATGATTCCTCCCAGTCTGTGTTCAAATTATAGGTTCGTTTTCTCTTATTTGGTCCACTCATTTTAGGACTAAAAAAATAAAAATAAGAATAGTTATAGAACTACAATATCATACCAAATTGCCACCATAATAATAGATTTCCTACCTCACTTTTAGTTCATGTAAAATTGAATCTATCAAAACACTGTGGTCCTAGCTAACCGTCACGACCCGATCAGTCCAGCAACCGCAATCCAAACGGCAACTTGGCGTCTCCCGGTTGGGGGGAGGAGAGTGTAAAGAGCGCAGCGGCTACACAAGACGCGACACGTACAAAAGCGACAGCTAGGGAAACACTTATACATACGATATCACACACATACCAACGAATATAATAAACCTGTGTAGATACTCATACAATATTTTAAAATTCTAACACATGTATAAAAATAAATGATAGTTTTACTTAGTGTTTATGAAAAACTTCTGATGCGGTCAAATAATGGCGGATGCACACAAATTGGGCCGCGGGCGCCATGGCACCCGTGGGCACGGGGTTGGGAATCCCTACCCTAGGATCAAACTTTGGTGGCATGGTGGAGGCGGCTGGTGCCAGATGAACTCAGATTTCAGATGAAGGAAGGAAGTTACACCTTGACCTCCTCCTAGCCAAAGCCGTAAACTGGAATGGTTTTAATAAACAGCCATGAAATCAACACTTTATGATCAGGGAGGTGGCAGTATGGTGGGGTTGGAGGGTAGTGAAATGTATGTAAGGTCAGTGGATTGTAGGCCTCGGTGAATACGTAGATGCTTTGCAGTTGAAGTACTCTGAGGGATTGAGTTGGAAAATCAAAGGTAGTAGTTGTTGGGGAAAGGCATGGTTAATATTGAGATTATATAAGTTGACAGTTAGTTTGAGTATAAAGTTTAAGCTATAAATCCAGGAGTTGAAGTAGTTGCAAATACTCAGAGAATCATAGGTATTGAAAAGATTATTTGTGTTGCAAGGACAAATAAAAATGAAAAATATGAGGCTTTATTTTTTCCTGTTGAAAATAAAGGAAGAGTTTCTTCATCCCTTTTCTTAGAGTATTTACTTCAGAAAACTTCAGTAAATTTTTCCTCTACTTCTTTGAAATGTATATAAATCTTTTCAGAGACTGCACAAGACTCTTTTTTGTTTTATGACTCAGGAACATCTTTTTCAAGGACTTAGGGGCCATGTCTTAGAAATATAAACACTTGTAGGGGAGTAGGAGCCTAACTTCCATGGATGTCTTGCTTCAAGTTATAAAAGTATCTCCTGCCATTAAGATATGAGAAGTTCGTTTTTTCTCTGAATTTAGCTAGTTAGCTAACACAGAAGCTCACCCCCATTCCCAGGTGAATTTAGAATGAACTAGATGGGCAAATGGTGCTGTCAAATCATCTTACTTGAGGACTAGTCATTGTTTATCTTGGAAGCCTGTCTGTAATGAATTGTATCTGCTTGGTCATATAAAAGGGGGAGATGTCTTTCTGTCTTTATTTTCTTTTAGCAGGTTGCCTGCGATGCCATTCACATTCTGGTTTAATACTTATTCAATAATAAAACTTGTCTCTTTCTCTTTTCCCTTGTAAAGATGTTTTCAGGGGTGGTAGAAGATTTTGTTCTTAATTATATTTTTCCTAAGAGTGTGGGTATTAACATCATGGAGAATCATGACTCTAATCCATGATCCAAAATATTCTAGGATGGAGGAATGGCCTAAGACTCTGTAAGTGATGCAACAGAAAGATGAAGCGCTTCAAAGGTGTATTGGACAGGTGCATACCAAGGCTAAAATGTGATAGCAAGAATGGCATTTTGTATGGTCGTTATATCAAAGTATTCAGGATCCACTGCCTATAACACTGAATGCTTGGCTTGGAATGGTTAAAATGCAGAGTTAGACATTAAGAAATAATGTCAGGAAGATTTCTTACATGAAGAATTAAATATCAATAATACAACAACTCAGGAAATGTCACAAGCCAGCGCATGAATGATTGCCAAATGAGCTGCACAGTTTGTGCTGTAGGTTCAGACAAGCAAGAGGTCACAAATTAAATGAGTTAGAAAGATTTTTAAAAAGTAATATGTATGGCGTACTCTCTGTATCAAATAAAAAGGATTATGTTTAAACTAGCTTTCAAGTAGCACCCAGGATGAGACATACATCCCATGGGGGCTCAATAGATGCTAATTATCATAATATCAATGGGCAGGAGATGCCTCATCTAATCCAGCCCTCAGGCATCAGGCTTAAGCCATCCTTGATAGATAGGAGGCTGTCTAAGTTTAAAAAGGGTTTCAAGAAACTTATTTATAACCATTTCTGTTGAAAACCTGTCCTTATTTTTTAACCTAATCCTATTCTCTGTGCAATTACCTTTATTATAGTTGTATAAAATTAAATCATAAAGATTAGGTAATACTGTTTCCTAATTATTTGTGATTCTCTTTGATGAATTATTTCTTTTTCTCATGTAATAGATATAAGAATTAGATGTAGACAAGTACTCAGACAAAGCGCTGGTATTCATTCATCAATCCATCCATTTACTCATGTATTCCATATGTGTTTTTGAATCAAGCAGTTTATTATTTATTGCTGCATATTAAACTAACTCAAACTGATCTGAAAATAACACATTTATTATCTCATAGTTTCAGTGGGTGAAGAATCTGTTTAACTATTAATAGATAGTTCTGACTGAAAGGTCTCAATCAAGATACTGGCTAGGACGACAGTAATTTCAAGGTTTACCTAGAAGTTCCACCTCCAAAGTCATTTACTCATGAATGAGCAGGTCTCAGAATGTCTCTCTTTTAAGTTTACTCACATGGGCACTTGCATTGGGTGACCTCGAGATATGCAGCTAGGGGATACCAGGATAGCTCAGTGGTTGAGTGCTTGCCTTGTAATCCCAAGGCTGGGGGTTTGATTCTGGGCCCCTAGGTCATGCAAACCCATATGCTAAACTGCAGCACAACTAATAACCACCAGGATGACTCGGCGGTGAAGGTTCTCCCCTCCCAATGCAGGAGGCCTCTGGTTAGCTTCCCACATGGCCCCACATCCACCTGTGAGGACTGAAACCATGTCACGAGTAATGATGTACAACTATGGAGACTGCTCTGGGCCTTCCCCTCTCCCCCACCACTTTCTCTAAAAACAATAAAATCAATCTTTAAGAAAAAGATATGTAGCTAGTTTCATCCAGAAGCATATAATTCAAGAGAAAGTGAGAGAGCATCTATGACAAAAGATACAGTGATTTTTAATAACCTTAAATTAGAAATGGAAGCTCCTCACTTCTTCCATATTCTTAAAAAAAAAAAAAATCGTTAAGTCCACTCCACACCCAAGAAAGTGGAAGTCATTTGGAGACCACACCACCAGAAGTATAAGGAGGGCACCCAAAACCCTCCAAAATTTATTTATAAAACATTGTATATTTATTCTTACATGTTTAAACTTCAGTCACTTGCAAAGTGCTCTCCTTCTGAAATATATTTTTATTTATATTTATTTTTATTTTTGACACACAGAGAGAGAGATACAGAGACAGAGGCAGAGAGAGAACTGAACTGGGGGAGCTCCCAGTTCAGCATATGGTTCCATACGGGCCGGGGCCGGGATTTGATCCCTGGTCCCCGGTGCTGCAAAGTGAGCGCTTAACCCACTGAGCCATCCTGGCTTCCCCAGTACTCTCCTTTTGATGCAACACACCTATCAAGATGCTTTCTCTACTACTCAAAACATTTGAATTCATCAAATTTGATGCTTTTTAGCGCTTCTGCCTTTTTGTTTGTTTGTTTCGCCTGTTCCACATTGGCAAAATGTTTCCCTTTGAGGACTTTTTATATCCAGGGAAACAAACAAACAAACAAACAAACAAACAAACAGGTCGCTCAGGAGGTGATGGGGTGAATAGGGAGGGTGGGTCACAGGGGTCATGCTGTTTTGGGTCAAAAACTTCTGAACACTCAGAGCTGTGCGGGCAGGTGCATTGTCAGTCTGCACTCCTGTAAATCCACCACCATGAAATGGGCAAACAGGTTGAAAGGGTCTCCAAAAAAATTCACTGAAGCCAAGCACAGCCTCTCACAACAGCGCCAGCTACAACACTGATGCAGATGGGTTCCTAGAACACTCACCTATTAGGGGATGCCCACCCTCCAGAAGATAATTTCGGGGCTTTTTGGGTCTCCCTTTGTATTGTTGTGTGATTTGTCTAATCAACATATAATGCAAGCAACAATATGATGGAGTGAAAGGACAACAGGCTTTGAGTCAGAGGGACCCAGGCTGGAATCGCATGCTATCCTTACCTCCTTATGGCCAGGAATTTAATCTCTCAGAACTGTAGCTTTTCCATCTATGCAATGACACAAACAGTAATTACTTTATTATGTCCTTGTATAGATTAAATGTTCTTGAGAGACAAAGTGACAAGACATCATTGGAAGGCAATAGATGAAAGAAGACAGCTTAACACAATTCGGAATGGCTAACAGATAAAAAACATTTCTACACATATATAGAAAATTGTAACAAAAAAGATGATAACAATCAGTGGGCCAGAAACGACTGTTATATATGTCAACACATTTGTTCATTCAACTTTATAGCAATCATTAATGTCAGATATTATTAAAATTATCTGAGAAGTAATGGATTGAGGTTCACCAAAGTTCAGTCACCTGCGTAATAAAGACAATAAGGATTATCAAAGGAAAGGATTGAATTTGAATCTATTTAAGCTCCGGTTATCTTTATTTCAGCTCATTCTTCCTTTTGATGCACAACTTAATGTCTTTACACTTAATTTATCATTTCATGATATATTTTGTTATGAAATGATAAATTATGGTCATCAACATTTTAAATGGACATTTATGGTTTTTAAGTTATTACTGAAGTAAATTATATTTTTTATATTTCAAAACTTTTACTGAAATTTATAATGCTTGTATGCAACTTTATTATTTTCATATATTCTGTAAACCAAATTTCTCCAAAAGTGAAGTGACAAGCGATCTGTGGCTAGACAATCACCTTTACCTGCACTATAGCCAGATGCATTAGACTGGATATTGCAAATGACACGTTTTCTGTCTGCAATACTGTAAAAATCTGTGTGTTTAATCTACCCTGTGGGCATGTTAACACAGTAACAATACATGGTGTAATAGAAAAGGAATGTTAAGCATATTGAAAAAGACGCTTCAATATATTATGAGGGCTTCTAATGTCTATGAGTATCAGGAACCTTTAAGCTCCTCACATTCTCGCCACTGAATTAATAATGATCAAAGCAGAAACCGTGATCTGAAAATATCTAACTAAATGATTTGAGAATGTGGCATTAGAGGTAGCCAACAAATTCTTGGCCTATTCAAATCTTTGTTAAAGAAACTTTTAATTATAAACTTTCCTATCTTTTTTTTTTTAAAGCCTTAAAAAGTTGAAATCCTATTAGAAAAATTGGCTATGTTAACTTGCAGAATAACAATATGAAAGGATTACATCAGAGTAGAAGAAGCTTGTCACTTGTAGTCATGAAAAATTTGACTCCTGAAACCAAAAATTTGATTCAGTCTCATTCTCAAAAGAGATGCAAAGATTGAAAAATTAATTTATTAAGCCAATTTCTTTCTTAAAATGTGAGTGGATTTGGGGTGGTATTTGCTTAATAAATACCTGAGTAATTTTCCTGTTGCACTGACAATAGACTCCTTTCTACTAAAAATAAAAGAAGAAGAAAGAAAGGCCTTGTTATTTCTAAGGATAAATAAATTCTAAAGAAATAAAATTTAATATTAGTGCTAATAATCTATATACTCTAAGTGTCAAAAATATTAAAAATTCTTTCCCAGCAAATTTAATGGAAAACATGAGTGTAAATGCAGGTAGGCTTTATTTCCGTAATTGTAGGGATAGCTGTAGATCAGTATTCATAAAGAACAACTGCTTTTTTCACTATTTATAAAAATCAGCACTTTGTGAATCATGGCTAGTTACCTTAGTATTAGACACTACGCTGCAAAATGCAAAAGGAATTTTTGGAAATGCATGCTTTCATTTATTTAGTGCACATCATTTAAGATTCACTTTTCTTCCTGAGTTACAGAACATTTGGTTCCCTCTATGCAACATTTTATCACGTGGTGGTCGCATTGTGCCATTTCCAGTGAATGAATTTTAAACAGCAGTTGCAAAACTATTTCAAGGGAGTTCTAGTTTTGGCCAGACAATAGAATCCTTAGAAAAATGCGCGGTTACATCTCAGATTGAATTGAAATGAAAATATATTTCACATTTACATGTATTTAGGCAATCTTTATACATATTGTCATGTTACTTGTGGAGAATTGAGGTAGTGTGAGAAACAATTATAAAGCAGAAAAGTTAGAAGAGATGATAAAGACTCTTTGGCGTATACAAGTAGCCCACTGCTTTTGGAACAAATGTAGAAGTCATTTAAAACTTATCTCTAGTCATTTTAAACATACTGCATTTGTATATTATGAAGTTAAACAACTTCAAATTATTATTTCTAATGAAATTTATGAAATAATGTGTCAATTTAGTGCTTATTATAACAATATGGTCAGAAAAATGTTTGATTTTTAAAAACTATTTATAGGAATATGGTATCACGGTTATATGAAAATGTATTTTGTATATGTACTTTCATCCATGTCAAGCTTGTCCAATCCATGCCTGCAGACACATGTGGTCCAGGATGGCTTTGAATGCAGCCCAACACAAATCCATAAACTATCTTAAAACATTGTGAGATTTTTTGCAATTTTTTTAAACTCATCATCTATCATTAGTGTAATTGTATTTTATGTGTGGCCCAAGACTATTCTTCTTCTTCTGATGTGGCTGAGGGCATCCAAAAGATTGGACACTGGAGAATGTTTACTAAGAAACAAGAGTCTACAAAATGTAACATTCACATACTTTATGTTACATTATAGAATATTTTGAAAATTACTACCTTAGAGAGGAAAGTACAACCTGACACCACATAATTTTCGCTGCTGCAGTCTAAGAAACAAATTTCATTATATGATTTTTACCTACTTTAATAATCTGTCATCCAACATAGAAATTTTAATAAACCACACCTTGTTTTGCCTTTACTTTTATAATGAAAAATAACAAGTGTTTGTTACTTATTATGAAAAAAGTCCTAATCAGCCAATCACTTCCACTTTTAATCTCCTTCCAAGAAGCCAAGGTTAGGCTATTTTTACAGATCAAAGCTATTATAGAGATAAAGTAAATTTGATTGTTATACCGGTAATCTCTTCTAAAAAATCCTTTGTTTTATTTAATTAGTCAATGAAAGGAAAATTTTCTTCTGTTCCAAATTTCAAACTCATGTTATTTTTTCTTACCTGTGATTTGGAATATTTAGGATTTGAACCATTTCTGATTAAAATCATTCCAATCAAACTTGACCTTAATACTTGATGGTTAACATATTTGTTTACAAATTGGCAACATTTCTCTCATAAGGTGTGTGTCTTAGAACAATAAAATATTTATTGGGACCAATAGTCACATAGTCACATCATGAAATGTATTTATTGCATGCTATTTAGGATGTCATAAACTTTTTATTTTTTGCTTTTAAAATAGGAAATAGTCTGCAGCAAGACTTTGATGTCATATTGCTTTCATATAGAACATACTGGCTATATTATGTATAGTATTTCATGACATAACATTTTTTAACTTTGAAAACAATCTGCCTTGGATCATAACAGATTTCATGCCATTAAGAAAAACCTTAGCAAAATAGATTATAATACAACATAGTCATAATGTTAGACTCATTATAAAGTGGGATGAACGTGAAACTGCGTGACTTTTTGGTCTAAGTAGAAACTGTTGAAAATACGACCTCACATAAAAACACAGTACATTTACAAATGTTGACCTCTTATGAGAAAATAGAAATTAAACAGTTTGAAATTTGTGTGCTTTTAAGTAAACATATATGTATACACATCTGATCATAATTAACATCACTGTCACATGTATCATTTTGAAATAGTTCTTGAACCTGGATCGTCTCATGTTTGGAGCGATCACATGCGGTTTTGTAGCCTGAACATTACACAGGCACCTAGGGAATGGGATGGTGAGATGTGCAGGGATGGCAGGTGGGATGAAGCCAAGCTTCCCTGTGATAAAAAGGAGTAATTTCTGTTAAACTTACAGAAAAAAAATTGCCTATAAGCTGATAGAAGCCTTGCACAACATCTTTTCACTGGTCTAGCTGTTCTTCTGCCTCTGGTCTTGTACAATCCTTTGCCACATTTTTTTTTGGTGGGGGACAAATGAGAACATGTTTGTGAAGCTGGTTTTCTGGTGTTTGTTTGTTTGTTTGTTTTAAACAATTACCAATTTAGACACAGACCTCATATTCTTCAAAAAATTGATTCAAAATCAATCACAGATATAAATGTAAAACTCAAAACTATAAAACTTTTTGAAAATAACAAAGGAGAAAAACTAGATGATATTGGGTATGGTGATTATGTATTAGATACATCAAGAGCATGATCCACGGAAGAAAGAGTTGATAAGCTGGGTTCTTTGCAATTAAAAATGTCTGCTTTGTGAAAAACAGTCTGAAGGGAATTAGAAAGCAAATCACAGACTGTGAGAAAACATTTGCAAAAGAAATATCTGGAAGATCGTTATCTAAAATATACAAACAACTCATTAAACTCAACAGTAAACAACCTGATTAAAAAATGGTCAAAGACTCCAACAGACACCTCACCAAAGAAGAGATAAAGATGGCAAATAAACCTGTAATAGGATATCTCACATCATATGTCATCAGAGAAATGAAAATTAAAACACCAAGATACCACTACACACTTATTAGAATGTCCAATCCAGGACACTGGTGACATAAAATGTGAGGGAGTATGTAGCACAGGAAAATTCATTGCTGTGGTCGTGCACCCTGGTGCAGCCACTTGGAAGATATGACCCAGCATTGCACTCTTGTTATCACTAAAGCTGTCAAAAAGAAGACAGTCTAAAAAGTCTACATACTGTACAATTCTAAGTATATGAACTCAACTTCATTATCATGACATTTTATTCCTCTTAATTAAATTATACTTAATAGATCATTTAAAGGGTATCTTTAAAGAAAAACAGTGACAAACCCAGTATACTTGACTGTTTTCTCTCAATTTCCTGCTTAAATTATTGTAATTAGTAGTGCTTTCTTCTTTTTAGTGTGACACAGCTGCAACAAGTAACCTTTACCCATTTTGATTATCTCTATGAAATTTAAATGATTAAATCTTAAGTGGAGAGTAAGTTATCAAACTTTGAGTATTTTGATTTTATAGAACTATAATACTAGTAATTTTTTTAACTTATATAAAGTTATTGATACTGAAATCAGAAAGGAAGAAAAATAAGAAAAGATCATTATGTGTACTGCTCACTGCACTGTTTTTCTCTGATGGTTTTTCCCTTCTTTACCTAGGAAAGAAATGAGCAGAGATTATATCCAGGACAAAGTTATACCAATGCATTCATTAGGTT
>PVKE010049056.1:0-11384 GCA_004027555.1 Craseonycteris thonglongyai | reverse complement strand
GGGGGGGGGAGGTGGGTGGTAGAGATGGGTGGGTGGGGAGGAGTAGGGAGGGGGAATCAAACATACCGTGATGGAAAGTGAGCTGATTCTGGGTGGTGAGCACATAATGCGAAGTATAGACAATGTAATGTAGAATTGTACACCTGGAAACAATGTAATTGATATCAGTTAATGTCACCCCCAATAAATTTAACAACAACAACAAAACAACAACAACAACAATGAAATAAATCTTTAAAAGAAAAAAAAAGTATAAGGACACATATCTGTTGTTATAATATACAGAGTATTTTCCCTGCCTTAATATACCTCTGTTATCTCACTATTCATCTCTCCCTAAACTCCCACAACCACAGATCTTTTTTTTGTTTTCATAGTTTTGCCTTTTCTGGAAAGTGATATAGTTGGAATCACACAGTATATAGCCTTCTCAGATTGGCTTATTTCACTTAGTAATATGCATTTAAGATTCTTTTGTGTCTTTTCATGTCTCAATAGGGCATTTCTTTTTAGTATCAAGTAATACAATTGCCTGGATGTAACACAATTATTTATTCATTCATCTACTGAAGGACAGTTTGGTTGCTTCCAAATTTGGGTAATTATGAATAAAGTTGCTGCAAACATTTAGGTGAAACTTTTTGTGAACATAAGTTTTTAACTTTTTTGAGTAAATTATATTAAGGACCATAATTTCTGGATCTTGTGTTATGAGTATGTTTCATTTTATAAGGAACCACCAAGCTGTCTTGCAAAGTGGCTGTACCATTTTGCATTCCCACTACCTCTGCATGAGAGTTCCTGTTGCCCCATATGCTCGCCAGCATTTGGTGTTGTCAGTGTCATGGGGTTTGGTCATTTCAGTAGGTATGCAGCAGTATCCCATTGTTGTTTAATTTGCATTTTCCTGATGACATATGAAATAGAGCATCTTCTCATACGCTTATTTGCCGCCTGCATTATCTTCATTGGTGAAGTATCTATTGCGGTTTTTCGCCTACTTTTTAAATTGGGTTCTTTGTTTTCTTATTCCTGAGTTTTAAGAGTTCTTAATATATTTTGGATAATAGTCTTTTATGAAATGTGTCTTTTGCAAATGTTACTCCCAGTCTGTGGTTTTGTTCTCATTCTCTTGATAATATCTTTCACAAAGCAAAAATATTAAATTTTTAATAAAGTCAAACTTATTTTTTTCTAGATCGTGTCTTTAGTTCCATAACTAAAAGAGGCCCCACTATCTCCAAGTTTATCTAAATTTTCTCCCATGTTATCTTCTATGAGTTTTATAATATGTTTTACATTTAGGTCTATGATTTATATTGAATTACTTTTTGTGATGGGTATAAGGTTCACGTCTAGATACATTTGTCTGCATGTAGATTTTCAGTTGTTGCAGCACCATTTGTTATAGAGACTACCTTTGCTCTACTGTACTATTGCCTTGTTTCTTTGTCAAATATCAGTTGACTATATTTATGGGGGTCTATTTCTGGGCCCCTTATTCTTTCAGTAATCTATTTGTCTTTTCTTTCACTAACACTACACTGTACTGATTGCTGTAGCTTCAGGTAGGCTTTTCCTTATAAGCATCGTTTACATCATTAATGCTCAATCTTGCTTAAGTTTACTTTAAAAAATTGTAGTACGTTTTATCTGATTCAAACAGGCGAAGAATACTTTATAGGTGTGTGATCACTTTACCTCCTGTAGCTAAACATTGTCTCCTTGAACGTGTACATATTAGCCACGTGGAGAAAGTGGAAAAGAAAGAACAGGCTTGAAACAGGCGAAACAAGCAAACACAAAAATCCCCAGCATGAAAACTTTGCTTTGAATTATGTTTTTTGACTACTTTTAAAGTTCTTTTAGCTTCTTTTATTTAAATCTCTAATCCACACAAATAAAAGATAAGTATGAATATGAGTCTTCTAATCAATATTAAACATAGCAATTTAATGTCTGTATATCAACATGAAGATCAACTCCAGTTTCTTCATGTAATCCTTCCCAAACAGCCAACATAAATTATTAAAAGCACAGGACTTCAGAGATAGAAGAGACTTTATAGTCTTTATAGTTGAAGTAAAGTATAAATAATCAAATAATTAGAGTCACATGAGAGAAATAAATTTTCTTCCAAAACACAGTGATCTGAATTCCACATGTACTAAATCAGGTAGAGAAGAATGCTTCACAATAAAGAAAATTTATTCAAAAGATATAACTATATATGTATGTGTCTAATAAGAAAGTTACAAATTACACAGAGCAAAAAATAATTGAGAGGAAGTAAAGGGAAAAAAATTCTCAACCACATTTGGAAATTTTAAATCCTTTTGTCATCAATTGTTAGAAACATCAGACCAAAACAAACAAACAAACAAACAAAATTACAGAAACAGAAGACTTGAAAACCTACTTTGATCTAATGTTTATTCATAGAAAAGTACTTCTAATTGTAGAGTACAACACTTTTTTCAGAGCACAAGATACTTTGATTCATACAGACAATTTTCTTGGTGAGAAAAGAAATTTCAATGGGGGAAGCCGGGATGGCTCAGTGGATTAAGCGCTCACTTTGCAGCCCTGGGGACTGAGGATCGAATCCCGGCCCCGGCCCATGTGAACCCATATGCTGAACTGGGGAGTGCCCCCAGTTCAGTTCTCACTGGGGTGAGACCCCGGCCCAGTTCCTGCCCTGTGCAGCCCCACACCTACCTGTGGAGTGAAACTATGTGGAAAAACCGATGATGTGCAACTATGGAGACTATTTGGGGCCCTCCGCCTTCTCTCTGTCTCTGTCTCTGTACCTCTCTCTCTCTCTCTGTCAAAACAATAAAAACAAATCTTTAAAAAGAAAAAGAAATTTCAATGTGTTTAAATGGATAGAATTCATTATGCTATTCTGACTGACTATAATAAAATTAGCAATAATACATCTACAAAAAATACATCGTATATAAAAATTAAACAATACATTTATATATATTTAATTGGTAAAATATGAAATCTCAACTAATATTAGAAAAGTTAGAAAGAAGAAGAAAATGCAAAAAAATCTAAGTATTATTGTAAATATAGTTTTGACCAGTCAGTCTTTTTGAAAGGATTTGGGGGGCACTCATTGAAACCTGTACCCCATAAAAATATAAAAAAATCTTGAGGAAGTTTTCAGACCTCCAAGTAGTGGTTGTTGAATCAACTTTTTTCTGCATGAAGAAAGTCAGGGAAACTTTCTGGGGACACCTGTATTCAACAGAGAGAAGGAAAAACAACCCCAGTTTTATCAAAGCTTTGTCAAACTGCATACAAAATGACTTCAGATATGATGCTTTGATAGAAGTAGAGGGTAGATAGATATATGAGGTAAGGGGGCTTTTCTTAAGTCAAAGAATATAGTTCTGCAATAAAAAAAATTTTTAATGTAGAATAGTTGATAATATTTATAAGCATTTACATGCATTGTTCATTAGAACACACAGAACACTTTTGGTTGTATAACTATGATTAAAGCCATTTTACAGGTAAGGAGTTAGAAGTTAAGAAAAGAGAAATCATGTGATCATAGAGTAAGTGAATTGGGACTTAAAGTCATGGATGAATGAATAAAGCAAAAAATATATAATAAAAATATATGTACAATAATATATATATATATTTATATACATAATACACAGACAAAATATTATTTAGCTATAAAAAAGGAAATCTTGTCATTTGTGAGAATATGGATGAACCTACAGGATATTACACTAAGTGAAACGAGTCAGATAGAAAGACAAGTATTGTATAATTTAATCTATATATGAAATCTAAAAAACGTCTAACTCACAGAAGTTGAGAATAGAATGATGGTTGCCAGGGGCTGAGGCTGGCAGGGAGAGAATGGGGAAATACTGGTTAAAGGATATAAACTTTCAGTTATAAGATGAATAAGTTCTAGGGGGGGTTAATGTACAGCATCGAGATTCTAGTTAATAACACTGTATTGTATATTTAATATCTCTTGAAACAGTGGAAGTTAAGTGTTCTCACCACACATACAAAAGTGGTAACTATGCAAGGTGATAGATGTGTTAATTAACTTCAGTGTGGTAATCATTTTGCAATACATACACACATCAAAACATCACATTGTACATCTTAAATATATACAATTTTTATTCATTAGTTGTACTTTAATAAAGTTATGGGGAGAAAAGTGAAGAAGTTTTATTCAAAGTTCTGGGAACGAACTATTCTACTATTCGGACATATACATAAGGAATATAGAGTGCATTTGTAGATGATACAGAAATGAAAATGACCATGTTAAACTGAAAAAGCCACTTAGAATCTCACTTTTCCTGTCAGAATCTAAAAGAGTTTCTGCCAAGGACTAAATCAGATATGCAAGTGATAGTGGAACTTGATCGTAGGACCCTTTAAATAGCTCTAATGTCCCAGAATTATCATGATTCTCTGGCAGAAGATTACCAGTTGCCCTCCTCCACAACAATAGTTGCCCTCTTAGAAAAACAAGGATATACACATATACGTATAACTTGTATCCTAAATAAGGAAAACCGGCAAGTGATATTTTAAATTTAATTTCTTTAAATTTGCCATCTCTGAGACCAGAGAGAGTATTTCTTAACATTGTGGTAATTAATATATGATGTGTGATGTCTTATTTTATTCAATGTATAGTAGTAAGCTCCTGCCAAGATGCAGCAAAAGAAAATTAAAATGACCAGAGAGGCATAATATATGACATTGTTCCTCTACTGAAGCATGCTTCTAAATAACATTTAGTCAGGGCAGTGTCATCCAGGACACTTGGGGATTACACATTGTATTATTAACGAATTGTTTGCCTAAGAAGAATTGAACTAGCAGAGGCAAGGCAAATGAAAGATATCTTGCAAAGACCGCAAAGAAACAAACACACGTGGAAGTATTAGAATACATATGATAAAATGAAAAATTAACCCAAGTGAACATGGTAGGTGACAAGAACTGGGGAAGAGTCTACTCCCAGCTGCCCACTCCCTTTATTCCCAACTATATGTAAACACAAACAACCTTCTCCAAGGTGTATTTTCTGATGATTATAGCCAGTGAGAGTAATTACAGGGTCGCGATCTCAGAGTAGAAACAGTGGGCATAGGTTTTTGCCTCTACCAATATCTGGAAGGGTCATATGTCTATGGCATGGTGGATAAATTAGGTCTTTGTCCCTAACAACAACCCTTGCTCCTAAATACTTTCTTATAAATATTCAGAACATCTGGGTAGGGTCCAGATTTTTCCTTCATGTACATGCATGGTTTCTCATAAAATACAAAATAAATGAGAACAGGATTGTATATGAAACAACAAAGAGATATGGGCACCATGCATTTTCTTTCAATATTTGGTCAGATGAGGAGAGAAGAAGCAACATGAAAGATTTAGGAAAGAAGCTATAGAAGGTCATGCTGGAAAGAAAAGAAAAAGAGAGAGAGAGAAGCAAAGTCTCTTACAGATGGCAGATGATATGAGTGGCAGACGGAAGGACAACCAGCTAGAAGCAGGGGCAGGAGGGCTGTGGAGGGGCTATACATCCGTGGAAGCAGCTGGAACAGGTGTGAGGAAATTTCATACAGTTTTTTAAAGGAATATTATAAATATATATGGAAAAGGGCACAGAATATCGTGTTAAGGATTTTAGAAACTGAACCATCCCATATAACCAGCACTGAACTCAAGACCCCGTTATCAATTCCCTCAGAAGGTCCTATCTTGCTCCATAGTCCATTCCACCAAGAATAACTATTATCCTGATGTGTAAGGGCGTGGATTGGTTTTCACTGTTTTCATTCTTTATCTCTCAGTGTTGCATTTGTGACTATCACTCATATTGTTATTTGTTATTGTAAAACATCAGTTTGTATTATTGTCCAGTATTTTATTTGGCAGATGTACCACAGTATCAATCAATCTCATATATATATATATATATATATATATATAATGTAATTTTCATTCATATATGAATGGATTCTAATATGCTTTTCAACACTGTTTATTTAAAAAAATAATGATTAACAGGTGATCAAATACATAGTTTAAATTGTGTGACCATATTTAATACATAGATTACTTTGAGAAGAAAAACACTGACTTTTACTGTTGACTTTTTCAAACTATGAACATGGTTTAAACCTCCACCTAGCTTTTTATTAATGTATATTAACAAAATTTTGTAGCTTTCAGTTCAGTTGTCTTATATATCCATCTCTAAATTTACTCTTCAGATGCTTTTCCTGATGCTATCTATTGTTCATGACATTTTTTTAAAACTGCACCTTCCATTTATTTTAGCATAATATAGAAATTCAATATTTTAATATATTTATCTTGTATCTAAAAAACCTGTCGAGTGCATATTAATTTCTGTAATTGTTTGATGTTCTTGTTAGACAAGTCATCTATAAATACTAACAGTTTTATTTTTCCCGTTACAGCCTAGGTGTTTTTTTATTTTTTCCTTACCTTCTTATGATGGCTTGGCTATCTAGTAGAATATTTAATAGAAGTAATATCTATAGGTATTTCTTCTCCCATTCTACATCTTAAAGGAATACCTAAGTATTAAGTATTCCTCCACTGAGCACCATATTTACTGTAGATATTTTTGATAAGTTTTTTAATTTCTTAATTTCATAAGCTTTGGTAATCTAGAAAGGCCACTAACAAGAACAATTTCACTATTTTCAAACTCATTTATTCCTGAATTCTTTATATTTCTACTAATATTTTTCTTGAAAACTGAGGTTTTATTTTCCTATTGATGTTGTTTGTTTTGTCTTTTAGCTCATTTCTCTATATCCATACGCTTTCCTTTCCCGCAAGGTACAGCACCTCTTATGTTTACTAAGATTTGCACACTGACATCACCTGGTGTTTGTGGGCTTGATCTGCAGAAGGCCGTGAGCATCTCAGTCACACAGCCTGAGCTTTGGGGCAGTAGCCCCTGGGGCAGAGCCATCACAGCTGCCTGCTAGATTATTCTGTGCGCTTAACCTCACTGTTGTCTCCAAGATCAGGGCAGTTCCTTCAGGAACAGTGAAGTGACCTGGAAACATGAAGTATTGATGAGGCTCGTCTCAGGAAAGCCAACTTTCCAAATTTAATGATGGAAGGGGATTAAAAAAAAAAGATGATGGTGTTTTCTTTGCTTTGCACTTTGATGATCAAAACTTGTGTTTTATTTGAAACTCTCTAGGGCATCAAGCCATGTACATGAACACAATTAAATGGAGAGTCATCTTGTCTTTTTGGTCTTACAATAGTCTCCTTCTTGGCAGTTTGTCACTGAATCATGCCATTTCCTGCTATATCTGTTTAAGCCTGATAGAAGCAGGGATCAGGCAAGGTGATGATGGCCACAATGCAAGGCTGCCAGGAATTGGAATTCAGACAAAACAAAGAGTGTACAGCAGTGGCGTCCAACCTTTTGGCTTCCCTGGGTCATATTGGTAGAATTGTCTTGGGTCACACATAAAATACACTAACACCAGCAATAGCTGATGAGCTAAAAAAAAAAATGGTCACAAAAACGTCTCATAATATTTTAAGAATTTGTGTTGGACTCTTTTCAAGCTGTCCTGGGCAGATTGGACATGCCTGATGTACAGGTTTCATGGGGCAGGGTAGAAAGGATAAACTTTGAGTAACAGGCAAGTATGGGAAAAATCTGTGAGTAATCTCTTATTTGTAGCCTATTTGACAACTGCATTTACTCCATTATATTTGTATATAAAGTTTAAAGATTGGAAGGATTTCATATTTGCACAGTTCATTTAAGTCTATTCTACATGCCAAAAGCCACAACCACAATTCTTTTTCACATATGCCTTTCTAGACTGTATGCTTCTGTAAGAACACATCTCCAATATTTCTAAAATTCAGCTGGATACATTTGTTTAGCTAAAGGGATATAGAAGATGCCACCTTAATACTTTCATAGATATCAGCAAGAGTATGACAGCCACAACCTTGATTGTGTCTTTGCCCAGATTGTTGATCATAACAGCAAAGCCCTGGATATTTTTTTCTCCATCTTAACAAAATCACACAATTATTATGCTACACTTTCTGGATGCCAGCAGGCTGGCCAGGGCCTCACTGGATCCTCTGCTTCAGAGTCTCTTATAAGCCGTCAGTGAAGCTGTTAGCCAACTGGGCTCTCACCTGCAAGCCTGACTGGAGACAGAGCTGTTGGCAGAATTCATTACCTCGAGTGTTGATGGACTAAGAAACTCAGTTCCCAGTTGACTGTTGACCGGATACACCCTTAAATCCCTTGCCTTGGGGATTTCTGTAACATAGAAACTTTTTTCATCGAAGTATATAAGCCTAGTAGGCAACAAAGAGATTCTGCTAGAGTAATAGGAGTCACCATCTTACACAGCTAATCATGAAAATGACATCCCTTCACCTTTTCCATATTTTGCTGGTTACAAGCATGTCATTAGACTACATTGCATGGGAGAAGATTACATAAGAACATAAATACCAGGAAGTGGGAATAGTTGAGGTGGAATAGCCTATAGTCTGTCTTCCACAACCATTATGCACTTTCTACTTTAATTCTGTGGTTCAATTAACGTTGAAAACTACTGATTTAAACGTATAAAAAGAGAGCTGCTGACAGCTCTCTGTCTTTAGCAACTTGTCTTTAGTATGTTTTTACAAAGCATAAAATGGGCCACTCAGAATCCTTTCCTTCGTAATGGAGACTACAAAAATTGCTCTAGTCCATATAATCCATGCATCTGTAACACACCTCATTCCACAATAAGATTTGGACAAAGATAGTCAATTTGAAGAGAGAAGATCAAAGCTGCTTTTATTTGTCTCTTAGAAACACTTGTATCTTTATCACATGTTCTGATTTTTTTAATCTTAATCTAGTTCAAGTGATTCAGTATAACTTGAAACCAAATATGCCCAACTAATGTAGAGGTACAGAGTATTACCAAGGCCAAAGTCATGGGTCAGATCCCATAGAGACCAGCATTCCAGCCCCAGGCAATCTGAATTTAGAATATGTGGTCTCTTTGGTCTCCTTTACTTCTAAAACTCTTTTTTTATGTGTGTGGGAGGGAACCTCTGATGACCCCACTGTCATGGGGATTTGGTGTCTTCCACACAATAGCAAGTGAAAAGAGTGAATGAATAATTAGAGATGCCACCATTACATTATTAGAAAAACAATTCAAAGTGATATTCCATAGTCATCATGAGTGATTATTGAAGTATTCACTGAGTATATTCTTTCTGGGTCTAGTTTCAGCACACTGACTTCAGGACTATTGAATTTTGCTTGTTTATATATATGAGAAAAAAGAAGAGTAAGCCATAGAATAAAAAGGAAGCCAAACTAACTTACTTTATAGATTTAAATAGGCTTTACAGGTAACAATGGCTATAACTATAAAAGCCTTGCAGCTGAGGATGGGACTGACTGAATCCTTTTAAGAAATAGACCTTTATTGAAATCTTCCATAGCTCTGTGCTAGCAGAGTTTAGGGAGTCACTCACTAGCCGTACATTACATTTAAGCCAATAGCTTAATGCAATATATAGAACAACTCCCAAAATTGTCCTCCCTTAAGTGAAGGTGCTTCTATTTCTTCTTGGGTTGGGCAGAGCACACTGTGTACTTTCTGAACACTCCAGCCCCCGTGCAAAAGCCATGATGTCAGTGCCAGCTTAAAGGTATGTGCTAAAGAATAAGCTGTGTGTGTGAGAGTGTGATGGGAGAAAATGAAGTCTATGCTGTTTATAGAATCCCAGCAGCCATAGCTTAGACTACGTATGTCTTTTCTCTTGACATCCATTTTATGGACTTCTATTCCTACAAGGAACACTTCACTGTTCTCAGAAAATTCCCTGTTCTAATTCTGAATGTCAGAAAGACAGTTCTTTTATATTTGCCCAAGTAGTGGAGGCAGGTAATTTCATATATCATAGATGCTATTGATCCCGAGAAAATTAACTTTTATCATTATAACAGATTAAATGAAATTGATAATACCCTAAAAATAATGACATGAAATACCACAAAATGTTCCTTACTGCCAAAAGAGTCAACATTTCACTGCTCTTATGCATCATTTCTTTTAGTATGTGCAGAATCTTCTGAATTAATGTTTGTTGAAAACACAAGTGCTTTGTTTAGTTTATTTCAGATAGAGTGTAGGAATGGTGTCTTTAAAATTATAAAGATATGAGTTTGAGTCCTGTTACGTTTCTCTTTCTTGCCTTGATTTTCTCATCTGTTAAAGTTAATATAGACTTCTTCTTAGAATTATTGTAAAGACAATAATAAAATGCTATGGGAAACAGTTTTTAGCACAGTGTGACTGTAATAAAATCTTTTTTATGATTGCTGCTTGCTTTATTGCCTTTTATTTGATTTGTAAAGTAATATTGCATATGGATATCCCATTGGTAAAAATTAATTTTTATAGGCAAAAATGAAGGACATTACTTAATGGCATTCCACATTCTATTAACCTTTATTTCATTCATTTACAAATATTCACTAGACAAATGCAGGTGTATTTCCCTTCAGGCCTTGAGGTTTTTAAGCCATGTGTTTATAAAATTTTAAATTAGAAAAGATGTCAGAACTGGTTGATTGTCTAACTTTTTTTTTTTAATATATAAATGGAAAGTTTATAAGCTACTGGTACCTGAAAAAATAGGGTGACATTTTTCAGGAGAATTAAGCTGGTTAGTGACAGCTGAAAGTAGAATCTCTAATAGGCTACTGTAGTAATGACACTCAATTTGTTGATGTTCCCCTATGTCCACATCCTTGCCCTTAGTAGTCTCCTACCACGGTGACGCTGGGCTTAGGCTTGCTTTGGCCAATAACAATAGAAATGTAAGACATGCAAAGGATAGAAAAGGAACTGTGCGTTGGAGGTTGAAGTACCATGGAGTGATCCCTACCTAAAAAATAGAGGCAGAATTTCACTGCTCTTTTCCACCATTCCTTGATATGTCTTAGAATCTTTTCACTAAGATATAGAGGTCCATGTACTAGTAGATAAGACACTATGTGGAAGATACACCAATCATTCCAGCTATCACAGACATTTCAGTCATCTTCAGTCACCCAAAACCTCACCCCAAAACAGCCGAACCAGAACACCATAAATAGGATGGGAAGCTGAGTTCAGCTCAAAGTAATCCACACCAACATGAGGAGCCACCTCTTCTGGAGAAGGTTGTTCCATGGCAAACTCTAATCAGTATAGTATTAATATCACTTTACCTTACGTTCTTTCAAGCTAAGGGCTGAAAATGAAGATAAGATTTTTTTTTCTGGGTTGACTTCTTATTAA
>PVKE010049055.1:0-11385 GCA_004027555.1 Craseonycteris thonglongyai | reverse complement strand
AGGGGCCTAGGACTGAGCATTAAGAAAAAACTTCCACTATCATTTTAATGTGAAGCCAAATTTTATAATCATAGGTTTAATTAAATAGTCTTATAGCTCCAAACTCCTATTCAGAGATTACGAAAATTTCCTCATGAGATGATCACAGAAACTCTCCTGCCTCATCTCCCGTTACTTCTCTTTACACGCCTCAGACTTGCCGAAGTAGGGACGTCCCCTGTCGCTACTGTGAGGTGTCCTTTTTCCACCCTTAGAGTCATGTGGCTGCTCTGATGGCTTTACTCACCCTACACCCCCTCATGTGACAACTCAGAACTCATACACATCACTGTCCCTGCGCAGAGATCTCCCATTCGGCTCTGACTGCACTACTGCTGGGACAGCCAAAGGTCACCAAAGATTGTGTCTCCATTTCCTTGTGGTGATTACACTGGTTTTCTTAGAAGTAACTGTCCATTTTCCTGCCGCCTTGCCTCAGGTGAAGTCAGGTAACTGGTTCTTATTAATGAAATGTAGACATCAGTAAAATGTATCATTTCCAGGGAAAATCTGAGTATCAAGGGTAGTATACTCCATGAATTCTTTCTGCCACCTACCAGATGGGTGACCTCAGGGTGACCTTAAAAGTATAAGATGTCAGATATACAAGGTAGAAGCAGTCCCAGTTTCTGAGTCATTGCTTAGAGAAAATACAGCCGAGAGATGCTCATTCAGGGCCATCAGCATTGGCTTTTGAATAAACAAGAAATAAATTTTCTTTGTATTTAGTCACTGGAATATGGAGTTATTTTTGACAGTAGTTACCCTATCCTAAAATATGAACTTTGCTCTCTGCTCCATTTGATACCCTTTTTACAAAATGGCATTTATTTCTGTACATGTTTGCCTCCTTACTTATTTGTGAATTCATTGTACCCAAGTACTGAGTCTAGGGTAGAGTCAGCACTTAAAGTTTGCTGAATTAAATTCAGTAAAAATTACTAAAGAATGCTGGTAGAGCCAGAGCTGTAACATGACTCCAAAAAACTCAGTTCCTCTCCCTGGGTCTATGGGCCCAAGAGTTGCCTTTCCTTTAATTGATACAACTGGCCTAATCCACACTCAGGGCACCTTGACCTGAGCATTCTCCACCTACCAAAAGAGTCAAGTTGATTCTTTCCCACCTCCACCCTGTGTGTCCTACCTGTAGTTATCTAAATTTGCCTGGACACCATGCTTTATCTGCTACATCAAGAAATCTAACTAGTGAAATTTAATTCATTCTTTAATAGATTCCCAGCAAAGGGAGTCACTATTAGTCATGAACATAGCATTTTATTAATATTGCTAGTACAGAACTTACTTTTAGCTCTACGTGTGTCCATTTTTCCTATTAGATTCTGTACCTATCAAGGTCAAGAGCCTCTTGTATCTTTGTATCCTTATTAGCTCCTCTATCCTTTGCCTGGGAAAGGTTCAATAAATGTGTTTTTTAGTTAAACAGCATGAAACAAGTTAAAGAGTAGAATTTAAATACATGATTTTCTGATTGCTCTCTAATAAACTAGCTCTTGTACAGCAAATATAACCCCCTCTAATTAGATTGACTACCCATTGAAGTATAATTGTTCATTTATTTATGTATATAACTTTATCCTTCCAGAAAAGAGCTAGAGATCGTTTTTGATAAGTAAGGGATTTCTGATTTCCTGGGCTATAAAGTGTGTGTGTGTGTATGTGGATAATTATATATTTAAGAGATGGTGCTGTTTGCAATTTTCCGTATCATTCAACAGAGTTGAGCTATTGGCTATGTCTTTCCCAAGGCCTCAGTCTCAATCAACTTAGCAGCATACTCCAGAAGCAATGCTCATCTTTGAAAATTACCTCCTGACTGAGAAAGAGAGAACAGAAAAGTGGGGAAAATGTCATCAGCACATTAATGATTTAATATACTTTATTTCCACTATGTACTTAGCAAATGTGTAGATGTAGGTTTTGAAAGTTCTTAATAGAGTAGGTTTTAATATACTTATTTTTCAACCTATGTGGAAACTGTATGACAATTTTAGAACCAAGAGGTTGTTTTCAAAGCTGCGTATCTTGAATGATATTCAGTTTTACTGGAAATACTTAGCTTAGGAATCTACGGTATTGCTCCCAAATTTTTTGCATTCTAGGAAGGCTGAGAGGTCTCAGGAACTGTTTTCCTCTGTTTCCATCACAAGACACAAGCTAATTGCCCACTCAGTGTAATCACATTGTTTTTTCATTACTAAAAGTTAAATTATTAAAGATGTGAATTTGACATCATCATCTGTATCAATGCATTCTTCTCTAACTTGCAAACCTCATAGTCACTGCTCATTTTTATAACCAAATTAAGAACATGTGTGTCAGATGTAGCTATCAGAAACTGGAACTGTTCTTAACTTTAATCTGCACAACACCCTGGATTCCATAATGCCATTCATTAAACCTACATGTGGTTTTCTTTACTCCTTGATCTCATGATTCAAATAGAGGATCAGAGCATTTAGAGCCCACGGTTAGGATTAATAAAAAAATAAAATAAAAAAAAAAGCACCTCATGTATGTGCCAAGTTGTCCTGACTTGGGTGCAGTTGGATCAGCATCCCTCCATCAACTAATCAAGTTTATGAAGAGTCCAGCTCATATTTCCAGGGGAGACTTGGCTTGAGTTTAGGCTGTCAGAATGATTGGGACATTTCCAGCTGGTTATAAAGAGAAATCTGTTGAAAGATAGTGTTCATACAATTTATGTTGTCCCAAAGTCAGAGTTGTGAGAAAATTTCCTTATTAGGATCAAAATCAAAATCCCTAGATTCACTGAGACAAAAGTACATCACAAAATGACATGTGGCCTCAGTGGATACTTAAGAAAACAAGTAGGAAACAAAAGATATTGTTTGAGTGTGACATGGAAGTCCACACACAATCAAAAGAGGAACAGAATCAAAACCAGGAAATTCACGATCTCCTCCTGGCTTTGGACACCGGGTTCTGATACACAAACGTAAAGCGCTGCCAGGCCTTGCCTCTGTTCCTGCCTCAGCAGCTGACACCTCTGGACCCTCAACAGGGCCAACTCTGGCAGAATATTTGATGGGCTGGGGACATGTAAACACGCATATTCCTGGGAACAACTATAAGCTACTAGCTCAAAATCTGTAGGAAGAATGCAGCCTCAGACTCCTGATTTTTATAAATACTCCATGTGATTCCTATTCAGTAGAGAATGAGAATTACCATTTTGGCGCCTATCCTAATGCTAGGCAGATTTCAGATTCAGGGAGCAAAGCCTAAGATTCTGGGACTCAGCATTATCAGCCTTTCTGATATTCTCACCTTCACTTAGTGATCCAAATCTGATCAGCAGGTGCTGCTTTTTCATTAAGATATACTCTCCACTTGTGCCCCAGTTCTAATAGTTGGGTTTTGTCATATTCCTTCATGGCTTCCTACCTGCAACCTGCCTAAAACTCTGGCCCCTTTCGGAAGATCTGCCTGGAAGTCTGTTCCTGAACTGTTCTGTTCCTGATAACTGGCCGGCCGGCCCTGCCTGAAACTGAGAATCACTACCCTGCATTGTCCCTCTCCATCTGCATCTCACCTTTAGAATCATTGGTGCCTTGTGTACTTCCCCCTTCCCCCAGTCAAGAATGCCACCTGCTGCTGCCTATCACGGAGGCTTCTGATACTATTAATCCGGACCAACTTCTCTTTTCACCTGACTTTGTGCCCCCTGGACCTCTATAACTCTAATGCATGGGTGAGTTTTTCTCTCTCCTCACCCACTTACAGTTACCTGGGCCACATCTAGCCATGTCTCAAAATATGGTATGAGGACTTTCAGCTACAAAGTTCCATAACGCTCTGATGTAAGGTCCTCCGAATGACACGGGGATGTGCAACAAGGACAAGATGTGTGAATGAATGAGTTTCCCACACTTCCCCAGGGTGGGGGAGGCAAGGCTATTGGAAATTTAAAGGTGAACAAAGAGACAGATGAACCACACAAGTTGGGATTTCAGAAAGTTGACCGGAGAGTTAAAAGTGGGGTGACCAACTGTCCCAGTGTTCTCAGGACTAAAAGATTCCTGGGTCATGAGACTTTCAGAACTCATATCGAACACACCTGACAAACCGGGATGAGTTGACCACCGTAGAATTTAAAATTGTATGGATTTTTGCTGAATCTAAGATTTAGGATGTGAAAAAATTATACCAAAAAGGAAGGAAAGTTAGATTTTATTCAACGCATTTTGAGGAAATACATAAATATGAGAATTCCTTTGACTTTGGCCTGCTGCACTATACTTCTTTGAATGCAACTTTGTTTAGAAATGAGTTCACATGGGCCCAGGCTTTTGTGCTAGTTACTTGTCTTCACGAAAGAAAGCATGTGATTATTATTAATAATATTGTCAGACATTTTTGAGGACTTAATAAGTCAGCCCCAAATTGAACTGCTTTCATAGATTATCTCAAATTACTGTCATAATGATGCTAGTAGGTGAGTACTGTCATTAGCCAAACTTTACCAATAAGGAAACAAAGCCACAGGTTTTAGGCAATTTTTTCTGAGAAGAAGTCCTGACTCTGAATGGCCACGTGATATACAATGAAAAGAACTTCAACTCCAGTCCAACAATGTACAACTTGTCAGGGTACCTGGGGTTAGCTGATCAGATAGTCACGCTGAAATATATATGTATCCCTGTGTATCCATGTTCCTTGGTGCACATATTCTGACATATCTTGGAGTCAAAGTCATCAAGGCCACTACAGAAGAAAAAGTTATTAAAAACATTGAGGCAAATGATTTTTTTTTTCCAGCTAAATAGTCCAGGTCAGTGGAAATGCTAAGGCATTTGGGGTCATAGGAAATTAGCCCAGACGTTTCAGGAGCCTGTGTGTAGGTTAACCCTTGTGAGAGGGGAGCGTGCCCTTGTCAGACTGAAGATGATGCTCTTGAACTCTGGCTTTCCATTTGATCTCCCCTTTATGCTGTTAACATTTATAGAGCGCTTCCTCTGTGTCAGGCACTGTATGTGTATTATCTCTTTCGGTCCTCACAACTATACGCTGAAGCAGTTATTGCAGGCTTCATGCTACAGATGAGGAAACAGAAGCACAGAAAGACTAAGTAACTAAAGCAAGATCACAAGACTAGCAAACTGTAAAGCCAAGATATAAACTCAGGCAATTTGGCTTTTCCCATTTCATTTCTCAGTTCTCTACTAAAATGCATACAGACTGCAAGAAATATCTTAAAGTTATAGGATACCATATGGACTATTTAGTTAGCCTAACCTCCTAACTTTATTAATAGTAAACCAAAGGCTCAGAGATTGTAAGAGATTTGGTAAGATAGTGTGTAAATCAAAAAGAACATCGGATTAAGAGACAAACAACCTGGGTGTGATCCCTACCTCTGCCACCTATTAACTGTATCATTTGTGCAGATTACTTAGTCTTTCTAAACCTCAAGTCCCTCGTCTATAAGATGAGGATAATGATATCTACATACGAGGGAGAATTCTGAATTAAATAAAACAATGCATGTAAAGTATTTAGTAGAGTTCCTTGCATATAGTAAGGAATCCATAGATGGAATAGCTATAGATTGCTATTGTTGTTGTTATTATTTATTATTATTACAACTACCTAGTAGTTACTACTACTACTACCTAGTACTACTATTTCTACTACTACTAAGACTTCCATTACACCATTATCATCATCGTTATTATTATCATCATCATGTCCATTCATACAGCAGTTAATTGTAAAAGAAGCAGGCTTAAAATCTGGTTGCCTAATAGACCTAGAAATGTAACTTCCTAATCAAAGGCTGCGTGTTTTTAAGGCTCTTTAGCACATACTTTGTAATCAGTACTATGCATGTATTTGTGATATGTATGAGTATATAAAGTTATAAACATTGCCGTATTTACCCACAGAAACAGGGCACTTGTTTGCACTCCCAGCAGCGGGATGAAGGGGACCTCCTTCACTGCCTATGGCAGTTGAGTGAGCCAGAGAATTGCCTGGGTGGTCAAAGCTTCCAACAGAAAAAGGTGATGAAGGCCTTCTCCTCAGTGCTACCTTTGTGACACAAAGGAAGGACAAGAGACAACAGCCAGCTGCTGGGAGGACTTCCTGCCCCACCAGCTGGCTAACAGCTGCTGACAATGCCCAGGGTACTGTGATGTCATGAGTTATGAAAAGAGCAAAGCGTCATTCAAAAATAACAAGGCAACTGAGAATTGCTAGACACTACTAGAGAGAAAAGTTTGGATTTTTGAAAGTGTATCTGTTTTGCCTTAACAAATGGAACAGGAAAAAAACAAAGCGGGGGTTGATCACATTTGGCAAGTAAGACTACTTTTTCCTCTGAAAGAAACTGAAAAAGACAAAAGAGGATCACTATAGGGTTGTAACATCTGCTACACATTTCCTGTCCAGTGAGAGTAGAATATTAGAATGCCCATACAGGGAGTGGAGAAATCTTTCTCCTCTGTGTGCATAGTACTTTCAATCATGCCCTCCTGGAAGACTTAAATGCTAAAACAGAATGTCTCAGTGGACTGTGATCAAGGGCCAAACAACAGAACAAGGTAGAACAGCTTTCCCTCAGGTTGTTGGCTTTGCACTAAAGGGAGCTACTGCCTGTAGCTACCCTCTCCTGTAACTCACAAAGTGGAAAGGGAAAATTTGGACAAATCAGAGCTGGGGAGACACCGGCAATGTGTACATGATGGGTGAGGATGCAGGTTGGGAGTGTGCAGTGAAGTACAACTCACACTTAGGGCAAAGTAATCAATAAAGCACTGTCTTCTGCTTCATAGGCCCTGAGAGAGGTGTTTCATAGTTATTCTACAAATAATTGCCTGGTGCTTACTACAGGTTTCTCCAATAGTAACTCACTTCATTCTATGACAAATTGTCCCCATTTTTAATGGTGCAACTGAGGCATAAAGAGATTAAATATTTGCCCAAGATTAACCAACTAGTAAGTTGAAGAGCTAAGCTTCGGATCCAGGAGGGGCTGGCTCTAAAATTCTGTGCTCTTGTCACTTTCAGTGTCATTTCCTTCTTACAGTTCCCAGAACTGACAACTGTCTGCTCTTCTGAAGTTTCGCCTAGACATCTTTAAGATAAGAGTTTTAAGCTTTCTCTTTCCTATGTTGTAAATAACATATATTTGTAAATAATTGCATAACAATTATGCTCTAATGAGAGGATGGATATAAAAGTACCTCATAAAAATACAGTAATATATTAATTGAAGGTAGCATATTCCCTTGAAAGATAGTACAAGCTTAATAACCTAAAACACTGACTTATCTAAACTTGTGGTGACAGGGGCATGATGAGTAGCTAAAAGGAGCATTTCTACACATTGGTGGTTGGGGCCAGGTGAACCCCTCCCTACAGATCATGCCTTAACAATTGTATCAGAGACAATACAGAAGTGGTTAGACAATTTTCCAAATTTGACTTCAAGCAACTCTCTCTGAAAAATGCTAGCATCCCCCTCCCCCCAAGTTTGTTAATCAACCCTATGGGTCTTCCTTTCACCATCTTTCTGTACTTTACAGGTCTCAAGTGTATATTTTATACCCACTGCCTCCATTTTCATATCAACACCTAGAGCCTCTTTCTTACGTTGGAGTCTGGACCGCCCCCGTCTCTCTCCATTGAAATGAATGCTTATAAAGTCACAAAGACAGCCCTGTTGGGAACTACAATGGCCAGGCTCCCTTCCTCATTCTTGTGGCTGATGTGACCGCACTGACATTTTCAAGATAACCTAGGAAAGAGTTTCAAGCATGAGAACTCCCATTGAAAGGCAGATAATATGAATCAACTTGTTCAATGATCTGGGGTTTTTTATTATAAAAAAAACATTTTAACTGCTTTATCAACACATGCGCCATCGTAACATGAAGGTACAGCTAATGTTTGAAAAATTCTTCCAAATCATAAAGCTTATATACAAAAGAAACTTGACAGAGGTCTTCCGAAGTTGGACAACAATTCTAGCAATTTATATAACATTGCCAGGAACAAGTCATAAACTTGGAATAAATTTTTCTACATTATTAATAATAATAAATAAATTTCAATCAACTAGTTAGGGAAAAGACTGAATTACCTTTGAATTCTCTCTATGAAGAATATTCATTATAATCTTATGCAGGGGTGATTAAAAAAAAGTGTGTATGCCTAAAAAAAAGGGGAAAACAGTAATGTGCAAGCATGAATGGTGTGTATTAATAAAAACATGCTATTTTTCTAGATTTATGATATATGTGGTATTTCTCAGATTTTGTTAATTTATAACGTGTGATTTCTTATTTGTAATATTTACTTTTTATATAATTTTGTTTTTGTTTTTTTAAAGAAAGGTGTCCAAAAATTGTATCAGCTTCAGGTCCACCTAAGCTTATAACCTATTAATTCCATACTAGCTCTTCTATCATAGGAATATAGACTACTAACTCAGTGCTTTTCTAGATAATAAAAATGAAGTACCATTGTTAATATCTCATTAAATGACAATAGCTCCTCACACTTCTCCCATTTTCCTCGGCTCTCCCCCATGTCTCAGTCTACGAGTACCCACAACCACCCGACAAGCTGAAAATATACCTTAAGATAAACAGAAAACCTCTGCCTCAAGCAGGCTTGAGCCTAACCAGGGAGGAAGACATGAACGCTAATCGCTCACTAGGCGGTACCTTGATAACAGCTCTAAAGGAATTGAGAGCAAAGGGTCCTCTGAGCACAGAGAGGGGAGACTGACTCCACCTTGGGAAATCAGAGGTGTCACAATAATGGTATTAGCTGAACTGGGCATGAGATAGGTTAATTTATGTGAGCAGCGCCTCCAAATCATGCTAAAGAAAATGGTCCCATATGCTGCGCGGCACACCGGGACCAAAGAAACAAACAAAAACAAGCCACTCCCGAAGAGAGAAGCATCACCAGCTTTTCAGAAGAATTAATAAGCGATAAGCCTGTATGTGGCCTCCTCTAATATAGCAAGCATTTATAAACCTTGAAAATGTGTAATTTCAAGCTCTGGTATCAGAAACGCCTGGGCACTGGATCCTCCAATGCTCATTATCAATGGTACCTGGGCACACACGTAATTTCCCAAAGCCTCAGTTTTCTCATCTGCAAAATACTCAAATTAGTACAAAAGAGAATTGTCATGAAGATTGGACCAATTATGTGTGTCATCAAGTAGTGCAGCCCAAATAGTATCTTTATCATTAAGTGAGACCAACACATCCAGATTTTTCTAACTTTAAAGATAGATGTGAATTGCACATCTCTTCGTTGCACTGACAAGTACGGTAACTTGGGGAAAGTTAGCACCTGTCAGCCCAAGCAATCAAACTGGAAACAGGAAAGTTCTTGCAAATAGCCAGAACATTCCCAAGAATTCCAGAAATGTTCTCACATTCTCTATCACACTCTGTTAAGAACAGACTGATTTAAACAAACAGCCAAAGCATGCCACATCAGAAACGTACACAAACGGGAAAAGGTCAAAAAACAAATCCAGTGAAAAATAACCCTCTTGTGAGGAAATGATCCCTTAATTCTACATAAGATGTGGTTTAGAATATAGTCCTGCAAACGTCAGGGTCTTGTCACTTTAAGCCTTGGGAGAAGTGTCTCCAGGCTGAGCGGCTTCACACTCCTTGGAGAAAACCTTTTTTTTAAAGACTATTGCTTCTGAAGCAATAGCTGGATCTCTTCAGCTTTACTAGAATTGCCTACTTGTTTAATGGTAAAATGTGTACATTTTTAAGGAGGGACAACAACATCCTTGATTTACTTAAAGAAAATTGTAGAGCAGGAAACTGTTATATTTTAACCCAATAGGCCATTAACCTGTCACTTTAGAATTAAAAGGTAAACATACAGTCTTCTAAATATTTATTTATTTATTTATTTATTTTTCAAAGAGTGAGAGAGAGAGAGACAGAGACAGACAGAGAGAGAACTGTACTGGGGGAGCTCCCCAGTTCAGCATATGGGTCTGCATGGGCCGGGGTCGGGATTCGATCCCCAGTCCCCGGTGCTGCAAAGTGAGCGCTTAACCCACTGAGCCATCCCGGCTTCCCCCATAAACATACAGTCTTAAAGACACTGGAGCCGGGCAGCTGATACATCTACCTTCTCACAGTAAACGAACCTCCTGGTTTTTGTGACGGGGAATTCTGAATTCAGTATTTGCAAATTAATTCTCCCAAGAAATGTGGCTGTGATAATGAAAATTTGTGCATATTGTTTTTTTGGAGTACAAGGGTATTACAATAGGGTCCCAATCTAGAACCTGAAATATGTAACAACTTCTTAGGTATGTAACAATTTCCCTGAGCACGAAACAAGCGTTTGTGTTATCAATCCGACCTGGTTCACTGTTCTCTATTGTATGAAAATGTATAAATATGGGGCCCCTCTGCACTCATTTCTCGATTTTTTTCCCTAAGTGCTAATTCCACTAGATGTGCTGTACTGGAAGATCGTAAACACCCTGACCAATCATTTCTTACAAGATAAACAATGGGTCATGAAAGGAGAGGGACAGATCACTTCCTAAAGGAGGAGGTTCTGCCTGAAATGATGGAATGAGGCACCTTTACAAGTCTCGCTATGTGAGATCTAATAATAACCACAAGGTGACAGGGCAGGACACTGGGGAGCTCTGTAGCCATATTTACATACACAGTTACAACTTCTGAAGACAATATGCACTGATGGACTAAATGGCTTCTTACTACCAAACTGAAGGATTTAACCTGGCCACTAGAGACCAAGTGATCTTAGAAGATCTTTAGGGAAAATATTGCAAAGATGGTAATAATTTTGTGGCCCATCAGAGGATCATTATATGGTGATGTGAGACTTAACCTTTACATAAAGTAGGAAGGGTTTTAGATTAAAAATTACATTTAAGAGATTTACCTTTAAGAGGGAACTCAGAGAAAATGTATTAGATAATAGTCGTCATTGGGTTCCAACCAGTCACACACCGTCATGTTTTCTCCCCATCTCAATGTCAAGAAAGGAGTCCCAAATGAATGTTTTATTGAGGGAACTGTGAAAAGTTTCTATTATTTCCAAGTCCACCTCGCTCAGGGCTACACTTCACCAGCCATGCTTGAATGAAGCGCAGAATTGGCCTTAATTGGCGGATAGCAGGACATCTAGCAGCTTGCCTTCATCCTCTCAGCACATCCCGGAGTCTCTGTCATATTTGGATACACCAGCCATCTGTTGAGCTTCATATCTATCTTTCTAGAGAAAGTTAGGCCTGATGGTATTAATATTTAAAGCAGTGTTTCCCAACTCTTCCCA
>PVKE010049054.1:0-11385 GCA_004027555.1 Craseonycteris thonglongyai | reverse complement strand
CCGGCCCCGTCCTCCCGCCACCGGCCCCGTCCTCCCCACCGGCCCCGTCCTCCCGCCACCGGCCCCGTCCTCCCGCCACCGGCCCCGTCCTCCCCACCGGCCCCGTCCTCCCGCCACCGGCCCCGTCCTCCCCACCGGCCCCGTCCCGGCCCCGTCCTCCCGCCGCCCTGCCTGCATCCCGGAGGCGGCCGAGGGCTCAGCGGAGGCTCAGGCCCGACGCCACCACCCAGGCCTCCAGCAGCCCGGGAGCACCTGCTCCGTCCAGGGCCCGAGCCCCCGGGGCGCGGAGCGGACGTCCGCCCCCGGGACGGCAGGCGCTGCGGGGGGCCCGAGCTCGCTCGCACCGGGGCCCGCGGCGTCCCCCACCTGCTGGCCGCGGGCTGTGCGCCCGCAGGCGGGTGTCTCCGCCGCTGCGCCCCTGGCCCCGGGCGCCCAGGCCTGGGGCTCCGGCGGGGACCGCGGCCGGTTCGCCCGGGGCGAGATGGGGCAGCCGGAACCCCGCGCGCCCCCCCGGGGTCCCCACCCCTCACCGGTGGAACGTGAGCTGCTTCCTGCGGTTGCTGTAGCGGTTGCAACACTGCCGGGCCGCGCACGACTTCGGCATCTCCACAGGCCCGGCTGCCCCTAACAAAGATGGCGGCGAGGCCTGCGAAGCGCGCGCGGCCCTGCAGGCGCCGGCGGGGCGGGGCTCGTGGGCGGGGCCTGCGGGTGCGGCCATGGCCGGCGGGGGGCGGGGATCGTGGGCGGGGCCCGCTGGTGCGGCCATGGCCGGCGGGGCGGGGCTCGTGGGCGTGGCCCGCTGGTGCGGCCATGGCCGGCGGGGGCGGGGCTCGTGGGCGGGGCCCGCTGGTGCGGCCATGGCTCGTGGGCGGGGCCCGCTAGTGCGGCCATGGCCGGCGGGGCGGGGCTCGTAGGCGGGGCCTGCGGGTGCGGCCATGGCCGGCGGGGGGCGGGGCTCGTGGGCGGGGCCTGCTGCTGCGGCCATGGCCTGCGTGGGGCGGGGCTGAATGAGGGGTGGGGCCGCCGGGAGGTGCAGCCGGGCCTGGCTCTGCGCCAAGGCCAGCACCTCGCGCGAGGCCCGCGACCCCAGTCGTGCAGACTAGAACGGGCTCTGTGGTTTCACCCGGTTCGCTGAAGCCCGCCCGTCGCCCTCACCTTCCTTAGGTGCCTCCAAAATTTATACCAACAGTCTTGGACAACTGGAAACCAGAAAAAGACTCAACGCCCGAGTTGGCTCTAGTATTTTCAAAATTTGATGAGGTGCTGGAAACCAGATTTTTGGCTGCCCGAACGTCACTAGAGGTACCAGTTGGTCCGATTAGACAGGCACAGATGATTGACAGAACAGGCTCGGGCACTGCGGACCCCCAGGCATAAAGGGGCCGCATGTGCACCTCGATTCCAATCCTGCCTGCAGAACCTCAGAGGTTGCAGCTTTTACAAAGCTGCTTAGCCACTCATTGGGGTTTAAGCTCAACACTGATGAAGACACTGAAAGCTATGCATATCTATTCATACTGTTGGCTTTTGTTTCTTAAGAATTTATTAGAAAAGCATTATTAAGGGCTGTGGCCATTTTTCATTCTGCTAAACCAAACCCAGATTTCTGACTTCCCAAGTTTTCTTGTAGTTATATTCACGGTTTGGGGAAAGTGATGGAGAACACAACTGTCCTTCAGCACAGAACACAAACACCTGAAGCTAAATGTGAACCTCAAAGTAGCAATATCTTTATTTACAAAATATACAGTTTCACAGAAACAGCTTCGCTTTATACACATAAACTTTGTAATTACACAGAACCATGTAAACGATGTTAATTGGCCCTGGCCAAAGCCAATAGGAGGGGCCTACTTTTGGGGTGACATCTTTCCCTTCCCTCATTAGCCACCAACCAAGAGCCCCCTAGATGGGCCGTGCCTAATTTGCATAAAGCTGATAGCAGCTGCCTAGCTCAATTAACACAAAAATCAAGGTGTCTTGACTTCTTAGACAAACACCCACAGGGATAGACCTGTTAAAAGAAATTGGAAATGAAGAACAGAAACTGAGATGGAGTATCACAAGCCTTCCAGGAATCACCAGGCATTGAACCTTCTAAGAGTAACACAGCAATCTCCAATGGCAGTTCCATCATAAAATCACACGTACTCTTAAATGCACTTTTAAAACTTTGTGGAAAATTTTTAAAAAACAAGAGAAACACTTTGGCTATTCTCATGAAGACACTGGACAGGCAATATCCTGGGACAGATCTTTGGCAAATACCTCTCCAACTTTTTCCTGCACGTTTGCCCTAGTCAGAGCCAGACAGCTGTCTGGGGAGAAAGTTATTCCTAAGCCAGCTTCTTACTATTTCTCATTACAGCAAAACTCCTCCCTAGGGGATCTCCACAATAAACTGGGTTTCAGAAACTGATTTTTGTGTAAGTAAAAGCAACAGAATTAAAACTTAAACAAAAAAGGGCAGTTGGCTGGTCAAGCAAGACTGATAGTAGGACAAAACATGAGCTCTGATGAACCACATGTGGTTCAAACCCTCGGTGCTTCAGTGAGAATGTGGAAGGAGTCCACCTAGTGGCCCCCGCACAAGGGCGCCACATGGAGAAGACCCCCCCACAGGGAAACTGGGGGTCCATCCACTGTAAACAAATATGGCTAAATTGGGCATTCTTCCCTTTTCATGCTTTACAAGAAACAATGTTTAAGATAACACTCCCATCAAATTACAATAAAAAAAAAACTTGAGAACAAGCATTTGAACTGCTAAAAAGCAATGTCAATTTCAGACAAAGCTGAGGTCGGTCCTCTACCCTCCTGGCCCTAGAACAGCCAGTGTCCCAGGGTGCCCTGCAGGGCTTCAGGTGCAAATGCCCTGGCTTCTCCAGAGTTGGTCCTAGGAGTCTCGTGGTCCAGGATCTAAGGAACTCTGCACAGCTCAATGGTATATACCTGGAGGCCAATGTTAGCTACAACTCAACTCAACTCAAAAGAAGAAAAAAAAAAAGACTTCAAGTCTTAACCTTGGCCCGTGGAACCAATAGGCCAGCCTGAATGAGGGGACACTGGGAATCACTCGTAGGAGAGGCATTCCTCCCAACTTTCCTTTACCCCATTACATAAGAGGAATGCCATTCTCCTGTGATTGCCTAACCTTTATGTTGCTACTGGAATAAGGTGAGGGGGACAGACTACGAGGAAACCTAAGTGCCCCCTCACTTGGAAACAGCTTGACTGGGCACTCCCTGGCCCATATGCCAACTGAGAGAAAGGGCACCCAGGTAGAAATCTGCCAATACTTTTGGCTATATCGTGCAAAAAGACAGAATTTTTACATCGTGCAAAACAGGAAACTGAGTTATGAACACAGCCACCTCAAACCCCCAACCAACCTTTTCCACAGAGAAGGGGCCACATACTGTTCCTTTTAACGAACAAAAGGAAAGCTAGGTATCACTAGCTGGCCCATGGCCCCCAGGCTCCTCTGAGTGAGGCCAGAGGACTCCAGAAGGCAGCCCCTGGGGACAGAGGCAGCAATGAGGAGGGGAGAAAGGGGACCACTAAGGGAAGGGCAGCTTTGATGGTTGCTATACAGACACTTATGGTAAGACTTACACTCAAGAAGCTTGCACGCATGGCTGTTTGTGAATAGGCCGGGGAAAGTGAACATCTCTCCCCAACACAGAGAAAGCAGGAATAACAGTTAGCACGTGTGCCAGTCAGCGGGAGTTTAACAAGACAGCAAGAATTCACAACTACCACATACCCTCATTTTCAGCTGAACCAAACCCACTGCACTTGGGTGTTGAGTTCGCCTCCACTGCAGAGAACACAGCTGTAGCAGCAGCTTTGGCCAACTAGGATTTTATTCAGTCACTGGCCACATACAGTTTATACCGTGGACAGCCTGCCCTTTTGCTTAGGCACCTGAATGGCAGGGGTCTGCCCGCACCAGAGCTGAGAGTTCTGTGCTCAACCAAGAGGCCAACAAGCCCATTGTCCCTTCTGACTCCTCCCTCACCAGCAGTCAGTCCAGGAATAACTTTCGGGAGCCCATTCTGGAACGGTTGGAACGGCGGATGTCGAACTTGGAGTCCCGGCACTTTTGGCAGACAAACACTTCTGGAACATTGGATTTCCGGATTTTCGCACAGGACAGGTGGATCCAGGTATGGCACTCGTTACACTCTATCATGGGGCGGCCGGC
The DNA here is from genome assembly GCA_004027555.1 of Craseonycteris thonglongyai. Lineage (NCBI taxonomy): Eukaryota > Metazoa > Chordata > Mammalia > Chiroptera > Craseonycteridae > Craseonycteris > Craseonycteris thonglongyai. The sequence continues at coordinate 7,178 of PVKE010049054.1, read as the reverse complement.
AAATGGCTTCATGCAGAAGCAGGTGACAAGGTCCCAGGAGTCGTCATCTGAAAAGAAACATGTAAGAGGGAAAAAGTCTCATGACCCCTACTCTCCATGAGGACCCCTCCCTCTCTGCTGAGCTGCTTTGAAACCTAACCCTAACAAATGAAGCCGACTTCAGCTTTCATTGAGGGTGCTTCTCCCCCGCCCGACCCCAAAAAACATTGCAGTAAATGCATGAGGAAGGGCACTGAAGTGTGCAGTCCCAGGGATTACAGTAAGGTGTGCACTTAGGAGACACTGTTTTTACATTTTGAGGTCTTAGAATCTCGGCTGACTCTAGCTGTCATCACCCCCTTCCTAAACATCTGGGTATCCACCTTCTTGTGGGGCACAGACATGGTGGGGCACACTCTGCTGTCACACTCCCAGAAAGGGACTGCTCTGAGACACCTGCTCACAATCGCTCTCTTGACCACCAGCCAATGACACAGCCGTTCTTCATACCACTCACCTGAATCCACCATGATGTCCTCATCATTGCCGGTGCTGTCCTCGTCCCGGAACACCACTTGCTTTCCCTGCCGGACGATAGTCCGTTTGCCTTCAGTTTTTATTTCTTTGACCTGATCAGGTGACACTGTGGCACAAGAGCCACTGGAAGGAGTGTCGGAGTCCCAGCCTGAACAGGGGTCGCCAGGGGCCTGGGGGATATCCTGCAGGGTGGGACTCGTGGGGGTTTCTACATATGGGTCAGTGGCTTCCAGCTTCAGCAAGCTGCCCATGTACCCCTCCTTCACGGACACATCACTGTCCCTTCGCTTCCTCTTCTTCTTCTTCTTCAGCTTGTCGGTCTTCTTTCTGTCCAGCAGGAAGTTACTTGGCTTGGCTCTCTGCAGGAGGGTGGGCTGCAGGTGGCCAAAGCAGCGGTCAGAGACTGGTAAGGGAACTGCAGACGAGATGTCAGTGAAACCAGGGTCCCAGCCATCACTGTCAATGGTACCAGCAGTGCTGTTGGCAGGACTGGGGCTGCTCCTCAAAGGGAGTTCCTGGAAGGACAGAGGCAAAAGTGGCAGGTTTTTATTCATTCAGCCAGTCTCCAGCCACAAGAGCTGGCCTGAGCAGAGCTTCCCCAGGCACGTTAAGCCAGGTCAGGTCTGCAGAAATGCACTCTCATAATCTCAGCTTCCCAGCTCTCATCAGCATTATTTAGGAATGTTTGTACTTTAGTGTGACCTTCCAGGTAGAATGTGAAGCCAGGAGAGGGGCCCTCCTGCCCTTGCTGAACCCTCAGGGACAGGGATTTAGTTGATGTTCAAAACCACTCTATGAAAGGAGCAAAGACACCCTTTCAAACCCACTTATCTTTCCCTGACTATAAAATCTCTCTCCATATGTCCTCCTATAGGATTTACTTTTGTTTTTTAAGATTTCTTTTATTGTTTGAGAGCAGATGTGAGAGAGATAGAGAGGGCCCACAGCAGTCTCCATAGTTGTACATCATTAGTTGTGACATAGTTCCATTCCACACAGGTGGACATGGAACTAGGGGCCTCCCACATAGGAGGTGAGAACCTTCTCCACAGGGCTCAGCTGTTACCAGTTGTGCCGCAGTTTAGCATATGGGTTTGCACGAGCCAGGGCCAGGATTTGATCGCCGGACCTTGCGGTTGCCAGGCAAGCACGCAACTGGCTGAGCTAACCTGGGCATCCCAGATGTATTTTTTAATTAAGTGAATTTAAATTAGTTTTGAGAATTTCCTTACATCTATTTTTTTTAAAAGCTGGAGCTATCTCAAAATACTGCAGAATCAAAGGTACTAGTTATTTTCAAGGAATCTTTGAAAGTTTATTAAATTATTTTAAGACAAACCTGCACTTTCTATCAGGTTTAGGAACCACTTTCCAGGCTGGTCTAAGTTCCTAAGAAATATTTTTGTGAAGTCCCTTTTAGACCACCACCTTGTCAAATACTCTGTTTTCACTGCTATCAAGAAAAATCTCAAAAGTGCAGAAGATTACCTCCTTCGGATAAGGGATATAGCCAGCATAGGCCAAGACAAAAGTGCAGAATTTGTTGAAATCCTCCACGGTCCTGCGCCTCTTGTAGCCAGGGGAGTACTCCTGTTAGTGGGTGACAAAAGGGAAAGAAAACAGGGTGTGTTTGACCAAGACATTTGTAGGCAGAATCGCAGAAACAAAACTAAGCAAGCTGGATCTTTTATTGTCAACCACTGAAAAACACTGCTAGATTGACAAACACTCTAGAGACAAGATAAGCTTGGGTCAAGAAGTAACACTGTCTTCAGAAAGTTGAAAGAGGCAGTGTCATGATGTTAATGCCAAGAACAGTGGGAAACTGGTTGGGAGATAAAAAGCTTGTCCAAAAGCCTATTTCTTAGCATTCATGCAGCATTTTCTGGCATTATCTATTATTTCTGAAGGCCTATTAGGAGCTCCAATAACTACTTTTTGCTACAGATTTTCTACTTTGAAAATGAACTGCTGCTGCAGCTGTAACTGAAGCATTTTAAGTGATTTCAAAAGTTAACTGCTTCTTACCCTTCAGAGTTCCCTGAGGCCTGGGGGAGCCGACTCTCACCAGCCTTGCCCCCTAGCTCATACTGAATGTCTCCTGCAGAGGCGGCACTGGCCACTGGTCCCTCCACAACATCCAGGGGGCCAGGGACCCAAGTGTCCCCCAACTCAGAGAATAAACCAGAAACACCCGCTGCTAGTCTTTACTTGTATGTTAAGGATTAAATGCTAAAAGTTGTGGCTCATGTGCCCCATCCCCATTCAATCTGGAAACGCCCTCAACGAGAAAAGATTTCCTCCTGAGGAGAGCAGCTCAAGGAGAAAGAGCCTTTATTTGCTACTGAGCAAAACGGCTGTAACTTTATTTCGGTTTATTCGACCAGCATATTTACTGAGGTTTTCCTTAAGCCTTTTCTTTCCCACCCCAACCCCATCCTTCCCTGCTCAGCTAACATTTCGAGAGCCGAGGGGCCCCGTGCCCTGCTAGGGTGAGAACGAGGAAGGGGGACGTCGGAGGCCAGGCCAGCCCTCCCGGGGGCCGGGCACAGAGCGCCGCGCGACACCGGGGGGCAGCCTGCGGGGCTCCTTCCCAGGGAGCCACCCTCTCCCGAGCCCTCGGGCCGCTGGACTCGGAAAAGCGCGCGACGACGCCTGGCCGCCCTCCCCGCGGCCCTCGTGGGAGTCGCAGCCCTCGGCCCTCAACTCCCGGGAACAACTTTCATTTCGGCGGCGAACGTGCATCAGTGGGTCGGGGGCCGGGACGCCCTGGGGCGCGGGGCGCGGGGAGGTGGGGGGCCCTGCGCCGCCCCCACCCCACCCCCACCCGCCTTCGGGAAAAGCAGATGGTGGCGCGGCGCCCCCACCCCGCCCCCAGCCGACACTCAGCCCCGGAAGGTGCGGGGCCCTCCCGCGCAGGAGGGGGCGCGGAAGGCCGGGCAGGATCGGGGTCCGAGCGCCGCCCCCGGCCGCCGGACCCGCACCCCGGGCCTCGCTGACCTCGCGGAGGGAGAGAGGACCGCGCCGGGGCCGCCGGGCGGGGGCCCGGGAGCCGGGGCGGGGCGAGCACAGCCCGCGGGCTGGCGCGGGGGCCCCGAGGGGGCGGCGAGCGCGCGGGGGGCGGGGGCTGGGCTCGGGCCCCTGCAGGGGTAGGACCCCGCGCCCCCAAACAACGAGGATCCCCCCCGAGACGAGGGGGGCGGAGGCCGCGCGGGAGCCGGGGGCGGGGCGCCGGCCACGGGCCCGGGGATTAGGGGGGCGGGCGGGGGCGCGCGGAGTCCCCGTCCCAGGGGGGCCTCCAGCCCCTCCGGGGTGGGGGAGGGGGCGCCTCCGGGAAGCGGGAGCGCCGGGCGGCGGCGCTCGGACCGAGCCCCCGAGGGTGGGGAAGGGACAAGCGAGGCGCCGAGACCCGGGAAGGCTGACGCCCGCGAAAGGGGCACCGAGGCGAGGGCCGGCGACAAGGACGGAAAGCGGGCCCCAGGGGGGGCGGGCTGGGGCGCCGGGGGAGAGGGGCGGGCGGCAACCGGGGGGCGGGGGTCTGATTCCGGGGGTGCTCAGGGGAGACCCCGGCGCGGCGCACTCACCTCCGGGTGGAAGGCGGGGGCGCACGAGTCGGAGTCCATATTCAGGGTGGGGGGCGGCGGCGGGAGTGCAGGAGCCGGAATGCGGGCCCAGGGCCCTGAGGCCGCCCGGGGCTGGGGGCTCCGGCGACCGCGTAGGACCGAGGCAGACCCGGGAGGGGTCGCCTCGGCCGGAGGTGATGGGGGGCTCTGCGTGTCGCGTCCCGGGCCGGCGGCTCCAAGGCCGAGCAGAGTTAGCGATGCAGTTCCCGTGGCTGGCGCGGCGGGCGAGGCGGGAGAGGCGAGAGAGAGTCGCTGCGGGGGGCGGCGGCGGCGGCGGCGAGCGGGAACCCGACCGGCTCCCCGACCTGACGCCCAGTTCGGCTCGTGTCTCGGGAGGGAGGGCGGGAGAGCCGCAAGGGGTGTCGGGAAATGTAGTCTGGGGGCGGCTGTAAGCCGGCGGAAGGGGCAGGCGCAGGGTGTTGTGGGAGTTGTAGTCCCTGGCTTCGCCTCTGCGGCGCACAAAGGCCGTTTGGAGGACTCCAGCCCCCATAGGGCTTCGCGGCGGCCGCCGGGTTTGCGGAGGCGGACTCTCCGGGATGAGGCCGCCGGAGCGGGGGATGTAAGGGGGATCGCGCTGGCTCGGCGGTGGGGGAGGGGCAGGGCCAGCGGTAGCGCCTTAGTCTCGGGGGGCGGGTCGCCCGGGCGGGTGGAGGCGGGGCGCGGCGGAGGCCGGCGCCGCCTCTTTCTTTGGGATTAGGGGTTTTTGCCCTTTTGTGGGGTCCGGGACCCCGGGCCGAGCACGGTTAGGACTTGAGGCTTTGAGGTGTCGGGTTACCGCATCGAAAAACCTGGGTGTTAACAAGTGTTTTAGAAGGTGTTTTGCTTTAAATTCGATTTTTTCCCCTCTTTTTTCTTAACCTTAGGACCGCCACGGTTTTCTCAATTTTTTTAATTGAATTATTTCCTGAATATATTCCCCACAGGATTACAACAGTGGGGTGGGCCCCCCAAAAAACATGATCGAGATATTTGATATTGTCACTGACTGTGTTGGATATTTGAGGAGTTATCAATGTTTGAAGTGCTGGGCCGCGGAGTATTTAACAACTTTTTGTTAAAGGTGGATTGATTCTGAACACTTAGTTGAAAATTAACTGCTGTGATAAAATCACCAGGAGGAGGCCTGACGTTAACATTTTTAATATCCATTTGAAAGAAAACCTATATGCAAGATGCAGATGATTCAATAACATCCTGTAGTTTCTAAGACAAAAACTGTTAAGAGGAGAGACATAATATTCAAATCAGAAAACTGACTCTTCAACCTACTAAATCAAAATGATGGTTGGAGAACCCCCAAAACATAAGATTATTTCCAAGGGAGTGAATGCTACATTGGTTGGCGATTGCTATTTAGGTGGTTAAAATAATTCTGATGGAATTAGTGTTTAAAGGACTGAGTTTATCTTAGAAATACTTTTCTGAGCCTCAGTCTCCTAAACTATCAAACATTTAGCATAGTACCGTCTCAATAAATGGTAATTAACTTTTTTTATGGTATTTCAGCAATATCTTTGCAGGTTGGAGGGCTCCCCAGAGATGATAACAAACTGAGGTGGCTTTACAAAGCTGGTAAGATAAAAACAGACATTGGAATTGGCCTGTGGAAATATCAGTTGTCACATTCAGGTGATTAAACCAGGTTTGGGACATTTTATCTGACTGCTTTGGCCATAGCTCAGGTCCTGAGCTTAGCCAGTGTTGCCCGGGAGCAATCTGTTGTGTCCGAATGAATAAGACAGAGCTAAGAAGGATATCCTTGTTGATAGTTTTAAGGTGTAAATACCAAAAAGAAATGAAAGAAGAGGGAATTTCTTTTAACTGATCATTATTCCCTATTACCACATTAAAGCCCTCCTCCGTTAAGAAACTGAAATAGAGAACTTTTTCATAATAATAGACTGAATGACAACAGCCTAGAATTCAGGGGCCACTCAAATCACATTAAGAAAATCTCAAACTTGGGTTGTGTCATGACAGATCACGCTTGCTCAGAATAAGTACTAATAGACATTTCTTGAGTTAAGTTCTTTTTTTTTTCTTTTTTTATTGTTATTGAACACCTTTACATGTTTGTAGGTTCATTTTCAGTTTATATATCTTTGGTAATCTTTTGCCCATTTTTCAATCCAGTTCATTTTCTTCTGTTGAATTTAAAGTGTACGTTTCAAGGGATTCGGGATAGCTCAGCGGTTGAGCGCTTGTTTTGCAATTGTGAGGTCTGGGGTTGGATTCCCACCCCGGGACTGTGTAAACCCATATGCTAAACTGCAGTGTGGGGGAAGCCGGGATGGCTCAGTGGGTTAAGCGCTCACTTTGCAGCCCCAGGGACGGAGGATCGAATCTCAGCCCTGGCCCTTGTGGACCCATATGCTGAACTGGGGAGCTCCCCCCAGTTCTCACCAGGGTGAGACCCCAGCCCAGTTCCTGCCCTGTGCAGCCCCGTGCCCACCTGCAGAATGAAACTATGTGGAAAAACCAATGATGTGCAACTATGGAGACTATTCTGGGCCCTCCCCCTTCTCTCTGTCTCTGTCTCTGTATCTCTCTCTGTGTGTCAAAAACAATAAAAATAAATCTTTTTTAATATATTTTTATTTATTTATTTATTTTTGACAGAGAGAGAGAGAGAGAGAGAGAGACAGAGACAGAACTGAACTGGGGGAGCTCCCAGTTCATCATATGGTTCTGTACTGGCCGGGGCCAGGGCCGAGATTTGATCCTCGGTTCCCGCGCGCTGCAAAGTGAGCGCTTAACCCACTGAGCCATCCCGGCTTCCCCAAAAATAAATGTTTAAACTGCGGTGCAACTGCTGCAAATTGGTAACCGAAATGGCACAGAGGGGAAGGTTCTCAGTCTCCTGTGTGTGAGGCCGGCGGTTTGGTTTCCACCCCACATGGCCCCACATCTATCTATATAGAATGAAACCATGTCACAACTAATGATGTACAACTATGAAGATTGCTTTGGGCCCTCCCCCTTCTCTCTCTCACCTTTCAAACTAAATCTTTTTAAAAAATAGTGTTTGTTTTATATTTT
>PVKE010049053.1:0-11389 GCA_004027555.1 Craseonycteris thonglongyai | reverse complement strand
TCTCTGTATCTCTCTCTCTCTCTCTCTGTCAAAAACAATAAAAATAAATCTTAAAAAAAAGTTCAGAATGAAAAACATTGTAAATTACAGTCTACCTTACTCTTGTAGTCTACAAAGAATATATACATATAACTGAATTTTGAGTTTCCTAAAAACAGTCATCAGAGAAGCTGGGATGGCTCAGTGGGTTAAGCGCTCACTTTGCAGCCCCGGTGAAACTATATGGAAAACTAATGCTGTCAACTATGGAGACTGCTCTGGGCCCTCCCCCTTCTCTCCATCTCTGCCTGTCTCTCTCTCTGTCAAAAAAACAACAAAAATAAATCTTTAAAAAAATCAAACAAACAAAAAAACCAGTCATCACATCTCCAAAGTAGACATTTAATAAATACTATTTGCGGACTACAAATAGAGTTTTGGGGACACCCTCTGAATTTATTGTTGCAACATCATACGGATGCTGTCAGTAACTCTGTAACTTAAGTCACCTAAGAGTTGAATGCCTCGATTTCTCTATCTGTACAATGATGGACCAAAGGAGAAGAATCTCCAGACCCTACTAGTTCTATTAAAGTTAGAAATGCTGCATAGTTTATAATAACAAATCAAAATACAGTATTATTCCCATCTTAAACCATACATTTTCTAAAGAAGAAACCAAACCATCACATGGCAGGTGTGAGTGACACTTTCTGGGGGCTTCACAGGATTTCTCTCAGGTCACTGCTGAACTAGTTTCTTTGTTCAGCCACAGGATTTAAAAGACTTGCCCATCATCAAGAGGCCTGGGGTGAAAGAAGCAAAACTGCTTCTCTTTCTTTAGGATCACAAAATCTCTGGTCCCTGGGAGAGGCAGAAGGGAACACAGGAGTTCTGCTTAATTAAGGAACAGGGAAAGAATCAAGGCACTTCAAGTGCTTAATCATTTGCTGGAGGCTGATTGGGCCTTCAAAGGTTCTTTAAATGTGAATATTCAACTTTAGGCATTAACAGTGACAGACCCATCTGCGTCCATAGATTTCAAAACCTTACTTTTTCCTAAACTCACTCCCATAGACTCCAATGGAGAGACTGGAGAAGTGGTAAGATAAATGCCAGCGGATCATGGTAGAGAATAAATCTTAGATACCTACTACAAGCTCAACAGATAAAAGGGAAATATAAGCTAGCTTTATGCTGAGTTTCAATTGAGTCAGGAAAACATGATAAATGCACACAAAACTAAGAATAGTTTGTATGGCATACTCTCTAAGAGCTATACACATTCTGGGTCAAGTACAAAGACTGGAAAAGGAACAGAAAACGTGCTCGGAAAATCAGGGCATGGAGTCACATGAGAAGGGGGCAGCGTGGCTGCACAGGACCTTGAAACCTCTTGGACTAGATTATAGTTGGAAATAAGGAGACAAAGAAGGCTTTTGAGCAGGTGACATGTCTTAGTTTTCCTACTAAGCTATAAATTCCCTCAGGGGCAGGGCTGTATTTTATGGAAACCACTCCCACACACATTTACTTCTGTGTGTTCAGGAGGCTTGAAGGCAGGACCAAAGGAATGAAAGCAGTCCTGCCATAAAATTCAGAGTCCCACTGTGCAGGCAGAGTGCTGGTGGGTGATCTAGAGTCAGATGCAGGAGAAGCTGAGGGACCAGGTTCTCTGAAATGGTGAGAAGCAGGAGAGGCAGGGATCAACCCCGCATCACCACAGGAAGCTAATTCCCAGCATCTCCCACGAAGAAGACATTAGTACTTCCTCCAGGACCCTAGGAATAATGCTACCTAATGGAGCCCTTTATAATGAAACATATAAAACATCCCCCACTTTGGTGAGCAAAATATGTATAAAATACCTCCCCACTATTTGGCCAAAAGGCCACTCCAGTGAGATGAAATAAGCAAGCCAGCATAGGATAAGCCCATTACAAATCACAGAACTACAATGTACAAGCTAAAAGTGAAGGGTTTCAACCACATCTACGGGTAGCCTCCCAAGTCCAACAGCCTTTCAGGGGGGTTCCACTGTAGCCCCTGGCCTTGGGGCTTCTGCCTAGGCCTCTGCCTTCAGTGTCTCCAGCCAACTTTTTTTTTTTTTTTAAAGATCTATTTTATTGTTTTTGACAGAGACAGAGAGAAGAGGGAGGGAGGGCCCAGAGCAGTCTCTATAATTGTACGTCATCAATGTTTGACACGGTTTTATTCCACACAGGTGGACGGGGGCCACACAGGGCAGGAACCAGGCTGGGGGCCTAACCAGGGGCCTCCCATGTGGGAGGCTCACCCCAGTTCAGCATATAGGTCCACACAGGCCAGGGGCTGGGATTTGATCCCTGATTAGGTCCCTGGGGCTACAAAGCTAATGCTGAACCCACTGAAACATCCCAGCTTCCCTCAACCAACTTCTTAATCTCCCTCAAACCCTCTCCTTCTCCCAAGCTGCAGACCAAGTAGAAACAATAAGGCTTCTTTCTGAAGAAGAAAAGGATTTTAACACATGATTAGCAATCAACACCAGGACAAAGGTTACAATTTTATTGTCATTCCTGGTAGCATTCTTAGCCAAAGCTAATTTACTATGTAAGAAGGATTCTGATTTTGTTGAAATTCCTACAGATGTATTACTATGAGATAATGATGTTCATTATCAAAACTAGAGAAGGAAATTGAGGGGAAACTGAAGATGACTGGTCTGTAGTCCCTGCATCAATCATTGCCAAGCCCTTTTTTTGCCCCAAGACGTTTGCATCTGTTCTTCCTTCTGTCTGGAAAGATCACCCCAAGTGGTTTGCTCCCTTGCTTCATTCAGGCTTCTGCTAAAATGTCACAGTCCTAATGAGGTCTGCAGTCAACTATTTAAAACAGCAGCGCCTTCCTCCTCTCAGCAATGCTTACTCCACTGTAATTTTCTATTTTTCCTCCACAACAATTATCACCACCCAACAAATTTTATGGGTTTTTTTAGAGAAATCTTCTTATTTATTTATTTATTTTTGACAGAGAGAGACAGAGAGAGACAGAGAGAGAGAGAGAGAGAGAGAGAGAGAGAGAGAGAGATACAGAGACAGAGAGAGAACTGAACTGGGGAAGCTCCCCAGTTCAGCATATGGGTCCGCATGGGCCGGGGCCGGGGCCGGGACTCATCCCCGGTCCCCATCCCCGGTCCCCAGTGCTGCAAAGTGAGCGCTTAACCCACTGAGCCATCCCGGCTTCCCCCAAATTTTATGGTTTTTAAAAATCTTTTTTTTTTTCTCTCACTAGACTATAAGCAACATGACCTAGAGCAGAACCTAAAACACATGGGAGGATTTTCATAAATATATACTATAGGAAGGTTGCAAATTTACAGTGTTTAGTAGATCACTGGTAACAAGCAATATAAACTAAAATGTAAAACATAATAAAACATGTCAAGCAAATTTGGAGGAATCAGAATAACAACTGTAATGAGATATAGAAGGACACTCCCTATTTTAAAAAGTAATAATCCTGTTTTTAAGGCAGAATTTTCAATCAGATAATCTCTTCTGTAAAAATTCTCCCCTAAAAGGCAGACACTGCTTGGCGCCTGAGGCAGTGGCTATTTGTGGCCCTGTTGTGTCGGATATAGTGCTCTAGCAACCAGACAACCCCACCATCTCCCTTCCCCTGCTGGACAGCGAGTCCAGTGAAGCCCCCACCTGAGAACTGCTCATCTGTACACCCCCAGCTCCTAATACAGTGCCTGGCATAAACAAGTGTTTAAGCACATGAACGGAAGCAGGGTAAAGACCACTTGCTAACAGATTAGAGAAGAATTTAGGCTAAATTACTGAGTCTATTAAAGACTAGCAGTGAGACAGAGGAAATGGATTCTACGTTTCTAACCCAGACTCCAGAGCTAGTCCAGGGGCCAAACACGTCATTTGGCTTCTTACTTGTCCCAAACAGGCCCTGATGTTCTTTTTTTTCCCCCCTGCTCTCAGAGCATAAGTTATTTACCACAGATGGAGGCAGAACTCAGGGGTCAAAATTATAGTAGCTATTTGATTAGCTGCTAGATCTTTTATTTGAGGCATTTAATAAAGAAGCACATAATTATATCACAGTCTCTTTAAAAACATTCTGATAACAATATTTCCATATAATTGGTTTCCTCTATAATCCTGCATGTTTTATTATATGCATTAGCATATATATTTTGAGAAGCCGATCAAAGTCTTCACAGTTTGCCAAAGGGGCTCATGGAAAGACACCAGTTAGGAACGCTAGTTCCCGAGGGCAGAAAAGGCAACTAGAGAACTCGTTCCACTGGACCTAATAATTCTGTCAAGATGAAACTGGCCGATAAGCCTCTTGAGCAAGAATGACCACATCTTGGAGAGGTCATGACAGCCAGGAAGGGTAAAGCCTTAGTCAGATATATTCAAGATGTCTTATGGGAAAACATCAAAAGGAACAGAGGGGAGATAAGCATACCGTAATTCCAACACAAGACTGTAAAACCACCCAAGAGGATTAAGAATCTCTGAAGACTGGGCAATCACAAACTGATCTAAAGATGGGGGAAGAAACTAAGAAAACCAGTTTGGCCTCTCAGGAATTTAATAAGCACAGACCTTTAAAAGGAAACGAAAGAACGCCTTTTCTCTTACTGGACTGTGAACTCTTCCAGGAAAGAAACTGAATCCCTCTCATCTCTGCCCTTCCATGACCTACCACTGGTGTTTGATCTGCAGTAAGCCCCATGTAAAAATTACATGAACTGAAATGTACAACAACATAATCAATGATGACTATAAAAAAGTAGTGATCAAGGATGTCAGGAGAGCTCAACAGGTTGAGCGCTTGCCTTGCAACTGTGAGGTCCAGGGATCTGTGAGGTCCAGGGATCGAGTCCCGGCCACGGCCCTTGCAGGCCCAATGTGCTGAACTGCAGCACAACTGGTAACTGCTGAGCCTTGTGGCAAAGGTTCGCACCTCCCATGTGAGAGGCCCCCAATTTGGTTCCTGCCCCACGAGGTCCCACATCCACCTGTGTGGAATGAAACTATATCACAATTAATGATGTACAACTATGGAGACTGCTTTGGGCCCTCCCCTTCTCTCTCCCCCTCTGTTTCTCACCTTTTCGCAAACAATACAATAAATCTTTTAAAAAATGTAGTGATCCCTATAAAAACGATGTTACCCATATTTATAAAGTTTTAAGACATGGAAAAAATAAATATATTAACAATGCAGTAAAAAAATTAATAAATGTCTGGGAATGATAAATGTACAATTCAGAACAATAGTGACATGCTGGAGAGTGGGGGGGTGGGGCAGAGATTCCATTGAGGGTTCACAGGTGTTACTAGTATGTTGTATGGATGTTATCATGTGCATCGAAAATATTTTGTAATAACTTTTTCATGTAATTTTAGAAGAAAATGAATAGGCTTAGAAATTTTTAAAATTCTGCTCAGAGCACCAGGAAAAGTAGAGACAGATCCACTGCACATGGCGCTCTCTATAAATAGAACTCAAGTCTTACTCTGCTTCTAACATGTCCAACAAAAAATTTTTTTTTTCATTTAGTCATTTAACTAGTGGCATTTATAGATTACCTGCCATGTGCTAGCATGGTTCTGGGGATAAGAAAATAAATAACATGAGGTCCCTGTGAACAAAATGACATGGAGGTTCCTCTCCTGCCCCAACTTATGTTCTAAAGGAAAGAGGGATGGAGATTTTTTTTTTTAGAGATTAATTTTTAGTGGTTTTTGACAGACAGAGAGATAGACAGAGAGAGACAGAGAGAAGAGGGAGGGCCCAGAGCAGTCTCCATAGTTGACAGCATTAGTTTTCCATATAGTTTCACTCCACAGGTGGGTGCAGGGCTGCGCAGGGCAGGAACTGGGCCGGGGGCCTCCCACATAGGCCCCAGCAAGAACTGAACTGGGGGCACACCCCAGTTCAGCATATGGGTCCACATGGGCTGGGGCCGGGATTCGATCCCTGGTCTCCGGGGCTGCAAAGCAAGCGCCTAACCCGCTGAGCCATCCCAGCTTCCCCAGATTTTTTAAGTAAGTAAATAATATTCCTACTGGAAAGTAGGGTCTTTGCAGATGTAATCAAGTTAAGATGAGGTCATGCTGGATTAGAGTAGTCCTTAATCCAGTAACCGGTGTCTTTATAAGAAAGCAGAAAAGCTGGGCACAGAGGCACAGAAGGAAACCATGAGAAAATAGAGGCAGAAATCAGAGGGACACAGTCACAAGCCCAGAAACGCTCATGATGGCAGCCATCAGCAGAAGCTGAGAGAGGCAAGGATTTATCCTCTGAGCCTTCAGAGAAAGAGTGGTCCTGCAGACTTCGGCCTTCTGGCCTCCAAACTGCGAGAGAGTTAAGTCTCTGTTGTTTCAGGTCATCAAGTTTGTGAGACTTGGTTACGGGAGCACTTTGGAAACTACGACTGAAGCAGATGGGAGAAGCGACTTGCATAGACAGTCCTCTACAGCAAGCTCATCCAACCTGCGGCCCAGGACGGCTTTGAATGTGGCCCAACACAAATCTGTAAACTTTCTTAAAACATATTGAGATTTTTTTTTGTAATTATTTTTTAGCTCATTGGCTATCGTTAGTGTACTTTATATGTGGCCCAAGACAATTCTTCTTCTTTCAATGTGGCCCAGGGAAGCCAAAAGTTTGAACACCCCTGCTCTACAGCTTCCCAGCCCTTGTTTTAGTTCCATGCACTTGAAAGCATAGCAACTGAGAGGAGCCTAGTGACAGCCGAGTCACTCCCGGATGAAGGACTCCTTACCACTGGTGGCAGCCCACCCAGTATCTGTCTCTGTTAGCAAGCCCTTTCTGATTCTGGAACAAAAGTCTCACCTTCACATCCAGGGGATAACAAATCTACATACTGGCCTTGTGTCCACCATCTAGGACCACAGAAAACAAGCAGAAGCCATCATGTTCCCCACAGCAACTTTTCACTTTTTTTTAACGAAATGCTGTCACATCCTCTTGACATTTCTTTAAGCTATGCAGGCTTAGGTAGTTTTGGTCATTCTCTCCTGTGATTCATTATTACTTCAACAGGTCTTTATTCAGTGCCTCTCACGTGCAGGCACTGGGGATTGAGTGGTGAATAGAGTGGTCACAAGTCCCTGTCCCGTGGTGCTTATGCTCCAGGAGAGGAGGCAGAGCAAACAGGATCTACAAGTAATACATGTGCCACATCAGTTGGCGATAAGAGCTCAAGAAAGAGTATGCCAGACAGAAGTGGTGCTTTTAGACAGGTGGCCATGGAGATCTGATTGAGAAAGTGACAAATAAACATCTGAAGAGATGAGCAAAAAAGCCTTGTGGATTTTAGGGCATAAGTATTCTAGGCCCCAAACAGGGATCACATGCAAATTTGTTTATCCAACCTGCCACAGCCAGCCTAATCTCTACCTGTTTGTGATTATGAATAATGGTGATTATGTGAGAAACATAATTAGGACTTCACAGCATAGAGGTGCAATGCCAAGAACTAACTGTTTAGAGTTGTCCAAGGCTCTCTGTTGCTTTGTGATAGCAATATGATGTGCTTGCTATAAAAACTACGCTGCAGTTATACAGTGTTGTACTTAAGTCGTAGTGGGACCCACTGGCTCTACACTGAGAGGGGGCTGAAGTGCAGCAAGGTAGGGCCTGAGGAGACCAGGCAGAGGCCACTGCAATAACCCAGGAGGGCTACGCTGGTGCCCGGGTCCTGGGGAGCAGCAGTACAGGTGGTGAGATAAGAAGAGGTGAAGAGAATGTGGTCCAGCCCTATTCTGTCGATGGGCCTAGAGCAGAGCGAGCAAGCTCCAGTCCACAGGTCATGTCAGACCCACGGCCTGTCTCTGTAAATGAAGTCTTAGGAGAGCACAGCTGTGCTCCCTCCCTCACATGCTGTCTATGGCTGCGCTTGTGCCACAGGAGCAGAGAACAGCGGCGGCAGAGACCGGACGGGCTACAAAGCCAGAGAGACTTACTATCTGCCCTTTAGAGAGTTTCATGACCCTGATCTAGAATAAGAGGTAAAGAAATGAGAGAATGTTTTAAGCTTGAGCAACTGGAAAAATAAGAAAGGGTTGTCATTTATTGAAATGGGGTCCTAGGAGATGAGATGTGAGAACGTATCAGGAGCTTGATTTTGGACACGTGAACTGTGAGATGTTTATGAGACAATGTATGAGTCTGAGGTTCAAGGAACAGGTCTGAGCTGGATATACAACTTAGGAGTCATCAGATTAGAGATGGCAATTAAAGCCAAGAAACCAGATAAAATCAATGAGAACAAACAGAGGGAGAGGACAAGAGGCCAAATACTGAGCCCTGGCACCCTAACATTTAGAAGTCAGGAAGATGAAAAAGAACCATACAGAGAACTGAGAAGAAACAGATAGAGACAGGATGAAAACAGGGAGAGTGTGATGTTCCGGAAGACAAGAGAAAAAAGTACTTCAAGGAGAAGAGGGCCAAAGCCACATCAAGTGAGGCTGATAGGTCAGATGAGACGGTGATTCAGGAGACCACAAGAGGCCTCAACTGACTGGCGTCGATTCAGCAGAGGGTTCAAGGATAGAAGAAGGAGAGGGAGGACAGGCAACTCCTTCCAGAAGTTTTGCTGTGAAGGGGTACAGGGGATGTGGATGGAATTCGGCAGGGGAAATGAGATCAAGAGTCCCTTTTTATTTATTCTCATGACAGAAGAAATAGCATGCATACTGGCTGTTAAAAAAAATATATAAAAACTTTCCACTTGAGATGGAAAACCTGACAAAGCAGGAGAGATGGGAACTGCTGAAGCAATGGCTCTGAGCAGGTGAAAAGAGATGAGAGTTGGGGTTCAGCCATCGACAAGGGCTGGGACAGGGCAAGGATAACAAGAAGTGGCCACACACACAGTAGGTAGTGGACGTGATGAGAGGAATGTAAGGAGGTTCCCTTCTGCCTGCATCCGTTTTCTCTGTGAACCAGGAAGGCAGCCCCTCAGGTGAGGGTGCACATAGCGCTTTGGGAACTGCAGACTGGAACTAGCATGGAACAGAGTAGACTGGGGAGGGACTCGGAAGTTCGGTTTAACTGCCTACAGTGTGAAGGGTCCACTTGAGTTTGTGATTATGAATCCGCAATGAGACAGATAGCATGGTGCTGGGTTTTTCTCTAGCCCTGTTCACTACACAAGACGAAGAGTAGCTGGATGAGATTCAAGGCCAGGATCATGGTTTAACCAAGCAAATTAAGACACAGTGAGAGAGAGGTGAGAGAAAAGAGTGAGAATATGGCTTACTCCAGAAGTTAAGCAGGGTAAGGAGGGAAGTGAGGACACAAGGAGAGGAAGGCATGAAGAAAGTGAGTGGAGATGGGGTCAATGGACTATCGCTCCCAGTGGGCCTGAAGGAGCTGGATCTGGGCTGTAGCAGGAGGGAGCTAGAAAGCTGAAGGTGGGAGTGAGAAAATACTGTGACTGGAAAGTCTGCAGCAGGAGCCCGGCAGTAAGCAGCTGAAGTCGAGTGGAAGACAGGGTCACTGATGGGGAGGCACTCAGGAAACTGAGAGGCCAGAGTCCTGGGAGGGTCCTCTCTGTGGCTACTGACATCATTATAAATTAAACTGAAATGGTGTTGAAGAGGGAGATAGTGGACAGATGAGGCAGGGTGAACGGGTTCAGAGGACAGCTGCAACAAGGGAGGGGAGTGGGGCATGGAGTCTGATGGCACAAGATTCAATGTGTTTTCAGGGAGAAGAGAAAATGAGAGAACAACAGAAGAAGAGCACAAACTCCATGAGAGCACCAAGGGGAAAGGGTGCTCAGAGCAGATTCTGCTGCTGATGTAATGTAAAAACAGGATTTGGGGATGCTGGATGGCTCAGGGGGTTGAGCACTCGCTTTGCAGCCCTGGGGACCAAGGATTGAGTCCTGGTCCAGGCCCCGGCCCATGCAGACCCATATGTTTAACTGGGGTGTGCTTCCCATGTGGGGGGAACCTCAGTTTGGTTCCTGCTGGGGCGAGCTTCCATGTAGAAGGCCCCCGGTTTGGCCTCCGGCTTGCAGGGGGCAAGCCTCCCAAACCCCCAGCCCAAGTCCTGCCCTGTGCAAGCTCCGGGCCCACTTGTGTGGAATGAAAACTATGTTGAAAAACTAATGTCATCCAACAATAGAGACTGCTCTGGGCCCATCCCCTTCTCTCTCTGTCTCTCTCTATCTCTATCTCTCTGTCAAAAGCAATAAAATAAATCTTAAAAAAAAAAAAGAATTTGAGGAGGGGTGGGGTGGGGTTCAGAAAGGTGTATGTGACAAGCCATGTAGAGATTGGAAACTGGGGGTAAGGGCTGGACCTGGGAGACGTGCTGGCTGACATATGCAGGGATACAGGCAGGACACACTGAGATTACTGC
The DNA here is from genome assembly GCA_004027555.1 of Craseonycteris thonglongyai. NCBI lineage: Eukaryota > Metazoa > Chordata > Mammalia > Chiroptera > Craseonycteridae > Craseonycteris > Craseonycteris thonglongyai. The sequence continues at coordinate 997 of PVKE010049053.1, read as the reverse complement.
TGGTGGTGTTGACGGGCCAGCCAGGAACATGCTGAGGTCAAGGTCTCTGCCTGAGCCCTCATCCACTAACTCTACCCTGGACAATGTCTAGCACTGCATGTGGGGCCTGACCATGGTGAAACAAGCAGCACTGTTTCCATGGAAAAGGTAAAAACACAATTGGAACCCTAAACCCTGCCACTACCAGAGGACCAGCACTGCTTCTCAAAGTGGGTGGACCAGAGACATTTCAGGCAAAGACACTGTTTATTACAAATTGGTGATTTGGTCTGAACCGCTCTCACTTTTAAGATAATTAGGTGTGGTCTTTTATATTTACATGGGAAACAGTCTACCATGACTTCTAACAAGAGTTACAATAACAGAAACACTGTAAACCTTTTAATTGACATGTTACCCAAGGTCATGAAGATATTGTTTGTACTGTGACTAAGAGAGAGCACATGAAATCACTGCAGAACTAACAATTATGTTAAACTGTTTGATGCTCTGATGATCAATTAAGGTCTATTAGCAACTGCTTTTTCATAATTACAATCTTAAGCAATTATAATTATTATAATGGTAATAATTATTATTTGATAGAAATGTTCATTTAGAGAAACAACAGATATTTTCAAATATACAGTGTGAGTCAATATCATTTCCCAATATACTCCTAAATATCAATCATGTGTTCATTGACTATAAAGAAATAAACCTTTATAATGGTTAAATAATTTTTTCACATTTTATTTATTTATTTATTTATTTTTGACAGAGAGAGAGAGAGAGAGAGAGAGAGAGAGAGAGAGAGATACAGAGACAGAGAGAGAACTGAACTGGGGGCACTCCCCAGTTCAGCATATGGGTTTGCACGGGCCGGGGCCGGGATTTGATCGCCGGTCCCTGGCGCTGCAAAGTGAGCGCTTAACCCACTGAGCCATCCTGGCTTCCCCATGGTTAAATAATTGTAATGAGATAGTCATAAAACATCGTATGAGGTAAATGTTCACAT
>PVKE010049052.1:0-11386 GCA_004027555.1 Craseonycteris thonglongyai | reverse complement strand
TATATATATATATATATATATATATATATATATATATATATATATATATATAATTGTTAAGGAAACACACTGTACTTACTGTTTATAAGATATTTTTTAAATATATTTTTATTTATTTTTGACAGAGAGAGAGAGAGAGATACAGAGACAGAGAGAGAACTGAACTGGGGGAGCCCCCAGTTCATCATATGGTTTCGCAGGGGCCGGGGCCGGGATTCGATCCCCGGTCCCCGGCGCTGCAAAGTGAGCACTTAACCCACTGAGCCATCCCGGCTTCCCCTTATAAGATATTTTAATGACAATAATATTCAGCATGTGGCTATAATTTGTATAATCAATACTCACTATTGGGCACTTAAAATTACTATCATTTTCTTCTATTTTAAAAATTACTACAATAAATATCTGTGTACAAAACTTTTTAAAATGTCATTTTACTTCCCTTCAGAAACATAGTCCAAATGTAAGATTAACTGAGATAATTTATCTGGATCAGTTTTAAGGACCTTGACCCACGTTGTCAAAATGCTTTCCAGAAATCTAGTCTAATTAGATTTCCACCAGCACTCTCAAAGGTCCGCATTTCCCTGGACCTCAGTAGTGTGGAGTGTTCCCCAACATTGTCTGTATTTTAAAACGGTTTCCATAGATCTTTCAGCTGCAGGAAAAAGCAGATTTTAAAGCCAAATGTTTTTACATCATGTTGTAAACTAGATGTTAAAGTAGAGGGAGCAGAGAGTAGCAGGTGACACCTTATGTGGCAGGGCAGGTTTGTACAGCTCCGGTGGCAGCCTCTGTTGTTGAGTTGTTACCCGACTGTGCTATGCTTCTGCTACAGCGCTTGTATCCAAACTGCAGTGGTTGTGACAGCTTCCTCTCTCTTCTACTTGTCCAAGTTGTAAACTTCTTAACGTTCCTTCTGAAAGTTCCAGTGCCTATTACACAATACGCCACATAACATTCAGTCACATAGTTTCTTGGACGGTATGTCCATTTGCTATTCTTGAGCTGCAAGATCTTGAGAGTAAAGATAATGCCCCTTAGTTTTCATCTGTCGTCCATGGAATGTGTAAAGGACATTGGGGAGGAACTTGGGAAATATAAAGAGTAGCGCAAAGTCATAACTGCACTGGCTTTGTACTCGCTAGCTAATTGCCTATTCTAACCCAAAGTAGAATTTAGTTGAAAAAAATCTATGATCAGACATTGTGCAGACTGTTACATATATATATTTTTAATCACATAGTTTTCTGAATGATTTTAGAAAGTCGTGATCTGTGATGTGTGTGTATGTGTGTTTGTGTTTTATATTGTAGAGGTGTGGGTAGCATGTGAGTAGGAAAAACGGACGGATTTAGATAACCTGTCTTACAGTATAAAATCTATATTAAGTGATTGCTTCAAAAACAGAGCTGGTAGAAGAAAGTGATCTAAGACTTTCTGGTCAGTGATGGTATTATACCATCCAGACTACACCTTTAAAATTAATATATTTTCAGTTATATTTCTTTGTGTAAAATGTATTTATAAAATATTTATAAAATATATAATTTAGTCTCAAACTTGAAATACAAACATTTCAATAATCTTAAGTGGTTGGAGCCAGAGAGAAACTTAGAAGACTTCAAACAATTTTAATTTTTCATCATTTCTCCTATATCTCCATCTTGTTTTTTTCTTTGTATCTTTCCTTTTTCATAGTTGCCTTTATTCAAAAATGGAATTCCTATTTAAATACGTTGGTAATATGGCTTTGGGTTATCAGTACACTCTTAGTTATTTTGAGACAATGTATTACATTTGCTATAGGTGTCCCTATAATGTATCTTTGTGTAAATAAAGCCACAAGTCTCAGAAAATCTATTTTTAAAAAAATGCTCAGATTCTCTGAGTAGAACTTTACACATGTTTGTATGTGTCAACTCTTATGCAGCAGGCTATAGAATTAAAGATGTTTTAAGTTGCTAATGGTGATGCATGGTATTACTTGTGTGCGTATTAGTTATAGTTTTACAGGCTTGGGTAAATTTGTTAAATTTTGGCCCATCTGTATGTTCATGTTAACACATGTCTGTGTATAAATAAGTGTTTTTTTTTTGTTTTTTTTTTTTTAAATTTATTTTTTTTTTATTGATTTTTGACAGACAGAAACAGAGACAGAGAGAGACAGAGAGAAGGGGGAGGGCCCAGAGCAGTCTCCATAGTTGACATTAGTGTTCCATATAGTTTCACTCCACAGGCGGGCACAGGGCTGCGCAGGGCATGTGGGTCAGCATGGGCCGGGACCGGGACTCGATCCTCGGTCCCCGGGGCTTCAAAGCGAGCGCTTAACCCGCTGAGCCATCCCAGCTTTCCCTAAATAAGTGTTTTTACAAGCATCTATACAAACACAAAAACCCACACACGGATTTGTGGATGCATATTTGTTATAATAAAGACAAACTCTGAAAGTTTGCAAAACCACATAAAAAAATCTTTAACTTCCAAGTTTTCAGTGCAGACAAATCTCTTGGTATGTTTAATTTTATCACCAATGACACCTCCAAGGGAGTCGCAACAAGTGCTTGGTGTTTCACACCCTTCTGGGGCAGCGTTCCAGCCCTCTGCATTTTGATTGGTGGGGCTATATAATTGAGTCTAATCTGGATGTTTGACCTCCAACCCCAGCTCTCTGGGTGCAGAAACACAAGGGCTCCGATCTCCCCCAACTGCCTCCTTGATACGGGTTCCATAATGAAGGAGCCCTTGTTATAGGAACGACTTCTGTTTCAAGCTGGGTTCTGTTTCTTTCTTTATAATCCTGGGATGTAATTATCTCATGATAAGCACCTTTGTGTCTAATGACTTAATTAGGTAATCACATAAGTGCTGTAAGTGATGTTTTGTGGGATGAAAATGTGTAGTATGTAGTAAATCATCAAAGTTGATCAGTGCTGGACAGGAAAGCATAAATACCTAGTCTAGGAGTTTAATCCTCTCTCCTCCCTCCCCCTACAAAGGTTTTTTGGGAGGTGGGGGAGGAGGTGGGAGGAAAAAAACCTCTTTATACTAAACAGATGGGGGAGGGTCTACTGGTATTTTCCTGAGCTCCAACACTTTTAAGTCTGCCCTACATGCATGCACGCAGAGTTTAATGTGTAATTGCTGCTTGCTCTCAAAACAAGGCCCCATTAGCCAGAAAGGAGCAACAGCTGTGTGAATGTTGGAGTTTTTCTGCCTTTGCTTTTCCCTTTTACTGTGTGTATGTGTGTGCTGTGGGTGTGTGCAGCAGGTACAAACTGGTGTTTTTGGAACCATAACGTTTCAGTTTTGTTCCTGCGTTCAGAGGCACACACTTAAGTGAAAGTGACTCAAGATGTTATTTTGCCAAAAGTCATTAAGCGATTCGAAGTGACTTTCTCTACAAGTGTAATAGGACTTTTACTGAAACAATAGACCCATTACTGTCTCCTTGTCTCCCCCAATCGGTTTATGTATGAAGGGTTTTGCTGTGAACTTTGGCAAATGATGTTTTTAAAATGTTTACTCTGCCACAGTGTATTAGCCCCAAAACAGAACAAGAAAAGGAAATGTGGGTTGGAAAAAACACCGCCTGTCTGCCATTTTTTTAAACTCTCTGCTCAGTTCTCTTTAATGTTAAATGGTTATTTACCAGTAATTACTTAAGTAAACATTATAAGACACTGGCCAAATCCTACGTGTCCTGTTATTAGTTTAAATAATTATATAATATTTTAACCTGCCCTCACCCAAACACTTTGCTTTTTATTCCCATTTTACTTTTTGTTTTTTGCATAAACTTTTCTGGAATCATGCCTGTCTAAAATAACTTTTTCTTAACTTAAAATTTTATATCATTATTTATATCATTATTTTTCAATTTATTGCCAGTTATTCATTTATTCGTGCACTTATTCATTTTTATTTAACAAGCTTTTATAAAGTGCCTACTATACTTTTGATTCTAGGTCTTCTTTTATTATATTGAATTATTATTATAATTTGAAAATAAGGCCATTGAACTTTTTGTTCACTGATTTATCACATTATACGACAGGTTCTAAACACCTTGCCTGTCTAGGCCTCACACAGTATGTACGTGCAATAATTATTGGATTAAAAAAACACACACAAAAAACTTGTTTTTCCAAGGACCAACAAATATTTTCTTTTATTATTGGTGTTACTAGAAATAAATTTTACATGGAGTACTTGTACATTCCATGTATTTTCTTCTTGAAGAAGTCTAAGAATAGAACCAAATGACATTTAAGAGAGCATGAACCAGGAGTGCAGTCAAACCCAAGAGTTTTCAGAGAAGTACTTAGGTTCTCACAACGTGAATAGGTGAGAGCAAGATGTAGGCAGGCATTTCCAATCAGAGCACAGAAGTGATGGTCGTTTTTGCATATCCAACTGAACCAGAGCAGTGGTTTTTGACAGAAAACACTCTCAAACACTAATAAAACTTCCCAAGTTAGTTTCTATTGAGTTGTCTTTAAGAGGGCTCATAGGGACAAGTTCCAGAGCTTGGGGTTCCTAATCTGCTGAGCAGCATCAGAACTTCCTAGAAAACCTGAGGAGCTCTTGTACGCACCAAATTCCAAAAGTACCACCACAATTGTTTGTTCTGTTTTTAAGATTTTTATTTTATTGTTTGAGATAAGGTGAGAAAGACTGACAGAGAAAGAGAGAAGGGGAGAGGGCCCAGAACAGTCTCTATAGTTGTACATCATTAGTTTTTGACGTAGTTTTTTTCCACACAGGTGGATGTGGGGCAAAACCAAACTGAGGGCCTCCCACATGGAAGGTGAGAAGCACTGTTGCCAACCTGGTGGTTACCAGTTGAGCTGCAGTTCAGCATATGGGTTTGCACGGGCCAGGGGGAGATTCGATTCCCAGACCTCACAATTACAAGGCAAGCACTCAACTTCTGAGCTATCCTGGCATCCTTATTGGTTTGTTTTAATGGATTTACTAGAATAGGAAAAGACTTTAGAGATATTGGCATTGCCTTAAGACTGTTCTAAAATTTTGGAACCATTCTACAGACTTGGTCTAGGTCCTTAGGAGGGAAGGGCTAGGGTTAAGACTCATAAGAGAAGCATTTTATAGATATGGAAGCAAACGAGAAAAAAGAAAGCTGGCCCTGAACAAGATAATCAGAGCATGGTGTGCTTTCAGGTAATATAAGCCAGAGGGGTTCACCCTAATCCACAGTGCACCATATTTGTCATCCAGCCCAGCGAATGGTAGGTGGGCACACATTAGGTACTCCCCAATCTGCCATGCTGTGGATGGCTGGAATGAAGACCCATCCTTTCAGCCACAGATGTGTATAAGGCAGAACAAGAAGAGATAGAAGGGATATGTTTTGGTAATGATCGATTTCATCAGATTTTTGCAAAAAACAAAGCAAGACTTCTGATAGAGGTGAGCAACAGAAGCAAAGCCTCTCTATATGGTAATGAACTATTCCCCACACGGACTTGCGTCAGTGAGAAGGGGCCCTTATCTGCCTTTGGCGTGCTACACAGAATACCAACGTAACAGCACAATGTACCTCATGGACGACACTGCTGCAGGTCACCTTTTTCTGATTTCTGAAAGCTGGCTTGATGCAATATTTATAGGTAATTTTGAAGAAGAAAATGGACATGCATCTTGCCTAGTTCTCAGATGCCATAGGTGAGAGATATTAGGTCACTATAAAGCCTCAAAAAGATTTTTGGAATTCACATAAATTAAAGAAAAACCCAGAAATGTGAGCAAAAAAATAAGAAGCTGGAGAGTTAGAGAATGTTCTCCTGCACAGGATGGGCATTTACTAAACTAAGAGCTAATAAATCCTTATAAGTTTATACTAGGTAAAAATAAATGATAAAAATAATTTTCAATTAAGGTAATTAAAGAATGATATAAGAACTTAATACCTTTTTTATTAGCACCTATAGCACTGAGTCCAGCACCATATGCCATGCATGGGGATTATCTTTTAAAAGAATAAATAAAAGGGATAACACAATGCTTTCCCTTTAAATTATTATTTGGTGATATGATGCACTTGAACATAAGCCCCATGTTAATTGGAATCAAAAACAGAGACCACATCTTATTCAGCTGTTAATATCTTTAGCAAAATATCATACTTGAAACAGAAAAGTAAATTAATACAATGAAGGAGGTGTGGTGAGAGGTAGAAAGGAAAGAACTCAATGAGAAAGTTCAAAGTGTCTATGTCAGCTTTAATCTTTATTCTTGTCACCTGGAAAGCAGACAACCTTGAACATTGTTGCTGTGATTCAGTCAAAAACCTGAGTCACTTAAGGGTGTAATGTTTTAATTCATCCAAAGGAAGTCAAAGATATGAGATTAAATCCATTTTATTCCACATTTTCTGTTTGTATGGAGACTGCTCTAAGCAAATTCCATCAGGAAACTCTTTATGCCTAACTCTGATCTCTTGTGCCATAATTGACACTTATAGTCATGATCTCTGTCCTCAGTAGAGATTAAAAACAGCTGGTTGCAATTTGCAGCACTAAGATGCTAACAGAACCTTCGGCATAAAATTGAAGACCATTATTAAGTTGTCCCTGGGAACCACATTCCCTGAGCTAAATAATTTTCTTCTTTAACCTTCCTTATTACTTTCATACCTTAATCTGCAAACCATCCTCATGGTTCTATGAAGGTGTTTGCACAAGGTGTGATTCAAGGCAGGCCACAAACAAGACTATTTCCACATGAACTCTATGAGTCAGGCTGCCATTTCAGCCAGAAGGGCAAAAGGGACCCAACCATTGGCCTAGAAGTCTTCAAAAGGAAAAGTTGGCATTGACAAGAGAAGAAACCAATCAGAGTGGTCTAAGGTCAGAGGGGACCAATCAGAGTGGTCTGAGGTCAGAGGGCGCCAATCAGAGTGGAGTACAGGCTAGAGTCATGCATGCTAAGAAAGCTTTAGTTATCAGCATTGTGAAGTCTGGATAGCAAACTACACAGTGCCAAATGGTTGGCAGACATCAGACAGGGGTCCATGTCACTTGTTCAGGGCTCAGGAGCACAGCCAAGAAACCTGACAATATCAGAGGTTCTGGAATGAGCCAACCTTGATTGTTAAAAAGGCCAGAAAACAAGGGAAAAATTCTGAGTACTTAGAGTACTAAGAGGAGAAGGAAATGCTTGCCCTGTGCTTATGTTGAACTTCCTGGAGGGAGCTTCTTTCTGCTCTCTTTCCAAGAGCCATTTTTTTTTTAAGATTTATTTTTATTGTTTTTGACAGAGAGAGAGAGAGAGAGAGAGAGAGAGAGAGAGATACAGAGACAGAGAGAAGGGGGAGGGCCCAGAGCAGTCTCCATAGTTGCACATCATTGGTTTTTCCCCATAGTTTCATTCCACAGGTGGGAGGGGCTGCACAGGGCAGGAACTGGGCCAGGGTCTCACTCCAGTGAGAACTGAACTGGGGGCACTCCCCAGTTCAGCATGTAGGTCCGCACAGGCCACGCCCGGGATTTGATCCTCGGTCCCCGGGGCTGCAAAGTGAGCACTTAATCCACTGAGCCATCCCGGTTTCCCACCAAGAACTGTTTTTTAATACTTGCTCCATTCGTCAATCACTCAATATAAGGTAAGTTTGTGCAAGTGGCTGGAGTAAGGACTGTGAAGAGTAATAGTCAACAACCTTTAAAAAATACGGAAATCTATTAGCAATTGTTATTAAATGGTCTTTTAACAAATATCTGTTGTGTTCCTGCCATGCATTAAATGCTAAATCATTACTTCAATTTTGGACTAGTCCCTCAATTGAAGTCCTCTTTATTTTATTATTATTATTATTACTATTATTATTATTTTTTGATGAAAGAAATAAATAGGTACTTTCATGAGAGAACATGAAGAAAATTAGAGGGAAACATAAATGTCTGGTTTAACAAGATAAAGTTTTTCATTTGTTTCGTAAAAATTGTTGATTACTTGTTACAGTTCATTATTAAATAAAACTTGATACCTGAACTCAAGAGGTTTATAATCCAGAAAAAACAAAACAAAACAAAAAAACCTTGCAATTAAAATAAGCTAGTAGAAATCTGTAATGCACAGAAGAAGAATTTTTTTTTTCTTAAATAAAAGCTAATTAATGAATTCTCAATCTTTTGACAGGCTAAAATACCCATGGAGATTTTATATGGCCTGCACTGATGGTAATATTAAAAAAAACTTCTTTTTCTGCCTTATATAACACTTTACAAGTTAAAAAGTTCATTTATATTCTCACAAAATTTTAGATAAAATAAAAGGGATGAGTTTTATGAATAAGCAACTAGAAGTAGAGCTGGTTGTTCATTAATAGAAACTTCTTTCTATTATAATAGCATGGTTTTTGTTTTTGTTTTATTTTTTTTAACTGCAACTTTAGTAAGCATTTTTCAGATTAGCTCCTGGTTCACATGTAATATTCACATAGTTGTGACAGTGGAATCAGACAATTTTTTGGCCTAATTTTTATAGCTTTAAAAGCAGCTAATGAAGTATTAGACCAAAGTCATTGTAGGATACAATTAAATATGATTGCTATTCTTCTCCTCAACCATACTTATGAGACTATTATGTTAATAGTGTCCTTTTAAAATAGCATAGATGAAGAAGATTAGAAATAATAAGAAGGGATAAAGAAATAAAAATAAAAGCACAAAATGTGGATAACAGGCAAAATAGCTTGAAATTTGACCAGGCTAATTAGAAGACCAGAGGCAGAAACTTTTGAATTAATTCCACCTGCTTTTGAAGCTTTTTCAAATACATAATCAAAGGACTAATAATAATATATGGATTTTAAATTATCAAAGGTAATCATTCTTAGGGAAAAATAAAATTCATAGTAGTAGTGGTGGTATTTTGCCCAACTCAAGAAAACTCAGAAACATGGATGCCAAGAGAAAGTTCCCTATTTTCTTTTGAGTGACAGAATCAGATATCAACATTGTCATACAAACAGCCAGGTCTGGGATTAATTCCTTAGCCAAGATGAACAGACACAAAAGACTTTTCAGAAAATCTGTGCTTAACGACTCTCCCTGGGGTGCTGGTCTTTAAAACAAACAAACCAACCAAAAAGGAGGGAAGGCGTTCTCAACAGATGAAAACTAGACCAATAAAAGCCTACAATTATTCATTTTAAAAAGGAAATGGGCAAGCTATCCAGTAATAATATCTGTCTACTCCATGGCTCATATTTTCTTTAGGCCACAGTTATTTAGTGATTATTCCCTTGCTTAAAAGTAGGCCATTTCAGGCTATTAAAGAGCATTGTTTTATATAATAGCAAAGCTATTAGGTTGAGGTCCAATACTCTAGTCTTTCTCTTGAATTGTACTGATTGATGCATATTCATTTATTTACCTAGCATAACTTGTTTCCAGAGTTAAAATGCAAAGTTACAAATTACTATAACAAAATTTAATTCATCAGTTTAGAAGCTTCCACTTACTATAGACACTCTGTCCTTGGTCTAATCCCAACCTGATGCAGGATATGTATTGCCTTGCCCTCTTTACTTAATTATTCGAATCTTTAAATTTTTCTTTGTGTGTATATGAATTCAGCAGGCCAATTTATTTTCTTAAGAAATGCACACAACCACATCATTTTTACCATATAATTACATAACCAGAAGACGCCTGACTTGACTGATATTCTCTCAGAAAAAGCATTTGGACCTTGACAGTTGCTACTCTAATCCATTACAATAATTTAATGTGAAAATTGATTTTCAAGTTCTATCCTGTTTCCCCCTTAAAAAATAATCAATTAAATAATCAGATCAAGGTGTACTTGATGTTTTAAACCCTCTGATAAATCTCATAGAGTTCTATGAAGTGCAAAGTTAAGGAAAAGAAAGAAAGACCATAATGTGTAACTATAAATAATGACCTAAGGTTTGGTAATATGTCAGCTTTCAGATAGATTCCATGTTCCAGATTATAAGGTTATACAAATTTTTGTGAAAAGCCAACTGATAAGTAAAACCTTTGATGCAGAGTAATTAAATATACAATTTTAGGACTATAATTTGTGAAAATGTCATATTCTTTTATTTACTAGACTCTGAGGCCAAATTCTATAATAAGAGAAATGATTTTGGCATCAAAGTTATCTCAGCTCAAATCCTGGCTGCATCAGCTGAGTACCTGTGTTTCTTGGGCCAATTACTTAACATCTCTGTGTCTCTTTTGCTTCACATGCTAAATACAGGTAATTATAGAATCCATCATTATAAAGTGGCTGTGAATATTCAGTAAATCAATACAGTTGTACCTCTGAGATAGTGCCTGTTCAGTTCCAGACCACTGCAATAAAGCACATATTGCAGTAGTGAGTCATGCAATTTTTTGGTTTCCCACTGCATATGAAAGTTGCCTTTATACTCTACTGTTGTTTAGTGAGTGCGCAATAGCATTATGTCTAAAAAAGTGCATACTTTATTAAGAAGCTACTTTATGACTAAAAAATGTTAACCATCATCTAAACCTTCAGAGAGCCCTGATCATTGTGCTGGTGGAGGATTGATGGATGACTCAGTGTTGCTAGCCCCTGGCTGGTCAGGGTGGTGGTGGCTGAAGGTGGGGCCATGGCACTTTCTTCTATTAAGACATCAGTGAAGTTGGCTGCATTGACTGACTCTTGTATTCACAAATGATTTCCCTGTAGCATGTGATGTTGTTTGACAGCATTTTACCCACAGCAGAACTTCCAGATTGAAGTTACTCCTCTCCAAACTTACTACTGCTGTATCAGCTAAGTTAATGTAATATTTCGACTCCTGTGTTGTCATTTCAACAGTCTTTACAGCTTCCTCTCCACGAGTAAAGTTCACTTCAACAAACCACTTTCTTTGCTCACACACAAGAAGCAAAATTTCATCCATTAAATTTTATCTCAAGATGGTAGACATTCAGTTACAACTTTAGGTTCTGCTTCTTAACTCTAGTTGTCCTGCTATTCCTACCACGTCTGCAGTTACTTTCTCCACTAAAGTCTTGAAACCCTCAAAGATATTCATGAAGATTGGAATCAACTTCCAAAGTCATGTTAGTGTTGATATTTTGACCTTTCCTTATGAATCACAAGCATTCTTCTTTTTTTCTATTAAAGATTTATTTATTTAAAAAAATTTATTGTTAAATTTGATGAGGTTACATTGGTTGGTAACAATTAGACAGTTTACAGATGTACAAGTCCACATCACATCATTCATGCATCGCATTATGTGCGCATCACTCAGTATCAGTTCCCCTTCCAGCACCTTATATCTAGTGCCCACTCCCACCTCCCCCCACAACTGTCCCCTCCTCCTCCCCCCTATCCTGGTAACCACCAAACCATTGAG
>PVKE010049051.1:0-11386 GCA_004027555.1 Craseonycteris thonglongyai | reverse complement strand
ATAGATAGGTAAGAAAAGCAATTTAATTTAAAACAAAGAAAAGGTACTTACATTTTAAACAGAAGAAAAATTGAAACTCAACGTGGTCACCGAGGATAAATAATATTGATTGATAATAATACTGTTAATACAAAAGAAAAGAAGCTACCATATGACACTACCAAATATTCAAGCTAACTGACTGTGTTCTTCAATGAGTTGAGTCGTAACTGTTGCGTTCACGAGTTGCGTCCGGTGACAAGTGTAACACATAATTCAAAATGTATTGTCTGGGTGGGTGGAGATCACAGTGTCAGGCTGTCAGAATTCTAGAAATTTATGACCTTGGCAAAGTCCCAGAATGCACTAAACTATTGCTAGAAAGTTTTGTCTTCTACAATCGCTTCAAAGTCCATGGTACACGGAATTCCACCCCAGACATTGCGAGCGATCGACGATTGACCAAAATTGGCCTCGCAATCGACCAGTCGACCGCGATCGACTTGTTGGCCACCCCTGAACTATACTGAGCCTCATTTCCTTACTGGTAAACTAGGGAGGAGACCAATGTTACTGTGATGATTCATTGCAATAAGACATGTGATTTACTTAACAAGGTGCCTGGCACTTAACAAGTATTCAATAGCTGTTCATTATTAACATGGTTGCATTATTATCATTTCTATTATTTTGTGTGGGGACAATGGGAGACATATTTGAAGGATAATATAGAAGAAAAATAAAATACGACTTGCTGGCACATAGAAAGAGAGACAAGAAGGAGATATTCAGATGGCTTTAAGTTATTAATTCAGCATGAGGGGAGAAAGAGCATCCTGAGTAGATATGAGAACCATGATGATTGCTGCTCTTTAAGCCATTTCCTAGCAATGGAACTAACAACAACCAATGAAAAAAAGAATATTTAGATTCAGCTATTGATCATCCCTTCTTCAAGTCCACTAATTCCAACAGGGAACCCTTCACTCACATAGTTTAGGAACAGAAAGTGACAATAGGCCAACAAGATCATGTTTATAAGTCACTAAGTTTTGGAATCAACATCATGGCCACCAAGGAAGCCAACAAATGTCATTTTTATTTTTTGCTAAATAAGCTATATCCATAATGTTTCAGTTTTGTCCGTTCTTTTTGTCCATTTCTAACATATTATTTCACCAGCTTTTGCAATTTCAATCTCACAATGTTTCTCCCCAATGTGTTATATGGATTAATATATGGAATATGAAAAATTATAGGCTCTTCAGTGTAAGTTATGTTGAGTAAATAGTAATTTAGACAATGTTAAGAAAGTTTAACTGTGGCAATCTTCTTATAGTTGTGAGAATAAACAAAAAAAGGATAAAATCTATGTTTCAGGGATTTTGCTACTAAGTAAAAATTTAATGATTCTTACCACTGAGTTAATTGGAACTTTCCTGGGCCAAAGGAAGGAAAGCAATGTTTGCTGGCAGAAATGATCTTTTCATTTCATACACCTGGTGAACACATAGGAAGACTTACAGACAAAGCTTTAATTTTCTTGCATATGAAATTACACGAACTTGATAGTAAGTGCTGCAAATTAACAGATCAATTAAAGTCATAGTTACTGTCATTACATGGAGCAAACAGGTGCTTTATAATAATAGAAATGTAAAGAAAATGGGTTCGTAAAAATTGTGAAAGAATGTCTTTGTAAAGCAGTACAAAGACAGCATCAATTTTATTGTTATTACTATTATTTTTGGGCTTAGATCCATCTTGCTCCTGTTTAATGAGTACATAGGCACCTACAGACTGATATTCCACTCCAGGAACCGGAGATAATAATTAGCCCATACTGGGACAGCATTTGATTAGAAAATCCTACTGGAGAGCTGCATTGAACACTTTAAGAATTGTGTCCTGGAAGTCCCTCCTGAGTATCCTGTGATAAAGCTAAATCTTGCCACCTGACAGTTTATGCCTGTGTCTCTTAGAGATCCAGGTCCCTTTCCCCGTTTTTTCCTATTTCATAACCCTGTACTGTGGAGACGCTCTCCTCTAATATATTTTTATTTAGTTATTTTTATTTTTGACAGAGAGAGCGAGAGAGATACAGAGACAGAGAGAGAACTGAACTGGGGGAGCTCCCAGTTCAGCATATGGTTCCGCACGGGCCAGGGCCGGGATTCGATCCCTGGTCCCCGGCACTGCAAAGTGAGCGCCCAACCCACTGAGCCATCCCGGCTTCCCCTGACGCTCTCCTCTATACCCAAGTTATTTTCCAAGAAAATGTAGAATGCATTGGATTCTTTATTTAACAAAATACTGCTGTGCCATCTAAGAGTTTTTCTGAATTAGACCTCATTCTCTCATCAACCTTTGACATTTCAAAATGTACATTCTAAGTATTGAAGAGCTACTTTACTCAACCCCTATATTTCAGGTTCACATTAGTTTCTCCCTCTTACCCATTCTGGTCCCTTATTGCTTTCAAGATGAACTTCTGAGTCTCATTAAGCAAAAGTATATTGTCAATATTTAATACTGGAAAATAGAATTAGATAAAGGAGTCTCAAAATGACTTCACATAAATGAAAAGTTTTCTACACCACTGCCCTGATACTAGATTCCCTCTAAGTGGCAAGTAACCACAAAGCCAAAGGAAACAAATGATTATATGTAAAGCTTCCCAGAAACAATATTTGAAAATGAATAACATATTTTAAATTTAGCTTTAGTGAGTATTCAACATGAATCAAGTCTTTCTATTTACAAGATTTGGATAAATGGTATATACTGTTGTTAAAGAACCCATGAAATTTAGAGGCTAAACAGGCAATTCTAGCTCAAATACTATTTTTGGTTCTTTGGTAGTTCTTTGTTAGACATAAAAAGCGGATTTCCTGTGTGGGAATAGAGAGAGAGAGAGAGAGAGAGAGAGAGAGAGAGAGAGAGAGCACTCAGGAAGAAGTGTGCAAGTATACCTTCATAAAGATGAATATAATTTCACTATGGATCAGTCCATTAAACATTAAAACTGTACTTACATTATTAACGATCACTGAGCTTTACTTCTGGGCATTTGAGTTTCTCTAACAGTTCTAATCAAGATGAACAGTGCCAGGAAGTTCAACATTACACTATCTTAATGTCATGTGAAATTTCCAACTTAGTTAAAATGCAAATGTTTTTAAATAACTTTGTGCATTTAATTTCAGATTATTTTATGAGTATGGGATTTTCTGAGAATGGGAAAAGATAAAATGCAGCCAAGAGCACTTGATATCTTAATATTTTAAAGAAAGAGCAGAAGGGAGAAAGGTGCAGAAAATAAAAGATCATGGCACATGAGTTTGTAAAAAAGACCTCATTCCTTCTACTTCTTGAATTCTCCAACAAAAGAGCTGCCTGCTTTTTGGAAAATAAAATTACCAAGTATTTGACTTCATTTGTTTTCCAGTTACCATTTGCTTTTTCTCTTTTCCAGGGTCAGTTTGTCTTTTTAACAGACTCCCTTTAATAACAGAGTCCCTTTTATAACAGAGTCAGTCTATTATATTGTTGAGCTACTTTTACTTTAAAATACTATTTCTTTTCTTTTTTTTTTTTTAAGATTTATTTTCATTGGTTTTTGACACAGAGAGAGAGAGACAGACAGACAGACAGAGACAGAGAGAAGTGGGAGGGCCCAGAGCAGTCTCCATAGTTGACAGCGTTAGTTTTCCATATACTGTAATTTCATTCGGCAGGCAGGCACAGGGCTGCACAGGGTAGGAATGAGGCCAGGGCCCTCCTGCATAGGCTCCGGCAAGAACTGAACCGGGGGCATACCCCAGTTCAGCATGTGGGTCTGAATGGGCCAGAGCTGGGATTCGATCCCTGGTCTCTGGGGCTGCAAAGTGAGCGCTTAACCCGCTGAGCCATCCCAGCTTCCCCTACTATTTCTTAATTGAAGATAAAATTTGATTCTTTGCTTCTTGTCTTTTCCTGTGAGACAATTCAGAGCAAGTCAAATCCTTGCACCTAAATTTTTTCAAATAATTGAAAATTTTATGTTTTCCTATAAGTCTTACCATCTAGATATTTACTATTAATATTTTCCTTGGTTTAATATGACACTAAAATGCAGATTAATAAACTTTTTATCAATATTGCTGAAACCAATCTATTATTTTGGCATCATATGCATATGACCCTATTGATTCTTTAGATGAATATGTTTTCCTCCTCAGAACTTCTGCCTACAAGGAAATATCACAGGCTGAAATGACTTAAGATTTTGGTACAGCCTTATAAGTCATGAAATCATCAAGGGAAGTATTAAACTCTGTTTATTAGAGACTTTGAAAATTATTGAATTGGAAAAACAATACACGATTAGAAAGTTCGAAAGGACAAATATGGTTTTTGACCACTAAAATGAAAATTTCAAGAATAAAACAAAAATTTCACTCCTTTTTTGCCATCTAGAACTAATTTAATCAGCTATATTTTATGAGAAAAAAACTTTTTTGAAATAAGAAGACTTTGTTTTGCTTACATTATTATTTCATACAAAGGCTGTCTGGGAAAAAATCAAGCCAACAAATGCCTCTATTTTCCATATGATATGGCTGGATACTTTCTGGACAGCCTTCATATATCTTTTCATGATTTTACACATCTGTTTTTCTGTTACACATTGTTTCAACTCTCTTTTTTTAATAAATTAATAAATTATTTTACAAATTTTATACATTGTTCATAGGATAGTTAATAAAGAGAAACTATAACAATCATTAAACAAACAAAAATAATACAATAGATTATACAATGGATGAACAAATGACAAATAAAGCAATCAACCATGAAAACAAACAAATTCAGTCTGTTAACCACTTTAAAATAATGTCTTCATTTTATGCTCGAAGTATTTAGATTAAGTTTTCCTGGACCCAGAATATAGAACATGTTTTTACAGTGTTTATGCCAAACTCACTTTGAGAATATCTACCATTTTGTTAAAAATGTCTACAATAAGACTAGTATAAAATTAATATTTTTTAATAAAAAATAAAATTATAGATTGTTGATAAAATACAAAAACAGATTTGCCTTATGTAAAACCAAAAAGAAATTAATATCTAGAATTTACATAAACCCTTAAAATAAACAGCAAAGAAGAACAAAACATCAAACAAAAGAGATGATTAGTATGAATAGAAAATTCCCAAAGGAGAAAATAAATAGTCTTTACAGTTTTAGTCACCTTCATTAAAAAGTAACCCCAGAATAAAAAAATATATATATTGGGAAGAAAGACATAAAACTCTCTTTGTTCACAGGTAACATTATTGTCTATATTAAAAATCTAAAAGAATTGACATAAAATTTGCCAGAATTAATTAGCATTTATAGAAAGTTTGTAGAATACAATATTAGTATACAAAGTTAATTGCTTTCCTATATACCAACAATGAACAAATGGAGTTTGAAATTAAAAACACAATACCATTTACATTAACAACTGTCAAAATGAAATATTTAGGTGTAAATATAAAAAATTATACATGTGATCTGTATGAGAAAGATTACAAACCTCTGACAAACAAAATTAAAGAAGAAATAAATAAATGGAGAGATATTCCATGTTCATTAATAAGGAGACTTAATATTGTCAAGAAGTTAGTTTGTTTTTCAACTTGATCTACAGATTCAACAAAATTACAATCACTATCCAAGTAAGTTATTTGAAAATATTGACATTACTTCTAAAGTTTATATGAAGAGGCAAAGCATAATAGTAGCCAGCACAACATTAAAGGACAAGAGCAAAGATGGAGGACAGATGTCACCCAACTTCAAGACTAACTATAAATCTAAAGTAATCAAGAAAAATACAGCAATTTGTGACAACATGGATAGACCTTGAAAGCATCTAATTAAGTGAAATAAGTCAAACTGAAAGAATCAAGAAGCATATGACCTCGGTCATAGGTGGAATATAAAACTGAAAGTAAAAAAGAAACAAAGAAACAAAGACTCATGGACACAGTCAGTACTTTAGTGGTTACCTGAGGGTAAGGGGGGAGGTGGGTGGAAGAGATGGGTGCGGGGGGAGTAGGGAGGAGGCATCAAATATACGGTGATGGAAAGTGAGCTGATTCTGGGTGCTGAGCACATAATGCGATGTATAGACAACATAATGTAGAATTGTACACCTAGAAACAATGTAATTGTTATCAATCAATGTCACTCTAATAAATTTAAAAAAGAAAAAAGGAAGTGTGGTATTGGCAAATAAATGGACTAATAGAGCAATGAAAAAGAATAGAAATCTTAGAAATGTATCCTCATCAATATGGACTATTTTTGACAAAGGAGTAGAGGCAATATAATGGAGTAAAGATTATCTTTTAAACAAATGGTGCTAAAACAACCAAGCATCCACGTGCAAAAATAAAAAGAATCAAGGTACAGATCCTACACTCTTCTAAAATATTAACTCAAAATGAATCATACACCAATGTATAAAATTCAGCTTTATTCATAACTGCCAAAACTTGGAACCAATAATCATATCCATCAGTATGAAGCATATATAACAATGATAAACAAACAAACTGTTTACATTCAGACAATGGAATATTATTCAGCACTAAAAATAAGTGAGGTATCAAGCCATGGGAAGATGTAGATGAACTTTAAGTGAATATTATCAAGTGAAAGAAGCCAATCTAAAAAGGTTAAATACTGTGTGATTCCAACTATATGACAAGCAAAACTGGAGAAAACAAAACTACAAAGATAGTGAAAAGAGTAGTTCGGTGGTTGCCAGAGGTAAAGGAGGGGACCAAAAGATAAATTGGTAGAAGACAGAGGATATTAAGAGCAGTGAAAATACTCTATGTAATATAATGATAGGTGTATGTCATTATATATTCTTACAAACCCATATATTGTACAAAACCAAAAATATACAGTAATGTAAATTATAGGCTTTGGCTGATATGATGCAAAGATGTCATTTAATCCATGGTAAAAAAAAAAAAAAAAAAAAGTACCACTTTGGTGACAGATGTTGATATGGGGGATACTATGCTTTTGTGGTGGGAGGGAACATTTAGGAAATCTCTGTACATTCACCTTAATTTTGTTGTAAACTACAAACTGCTTTTAAAAACAGACTTTAAAAAAATTGTCCTGAGCATGAGAATTATAAAATATTCACCTTCATTTATTACACTGATCATGATATACTACTATATACCCACTAGAGACAAACAGACCACTTAATAAAACCAGTTGTTGGCAAGAATTTGGAGCCAAGGGATGCCAGGATAGCTCAGCAGGCTGAGCACTTGTCTCCCATTGTGAAGTCACGGGTTTGATTCCTGGTCCTGGCCCAAGGAAACCCATATGCTGAACTGTGGCACAACTGGTAACCACTGAGATGGTGGTAAAGATTCTCATCTCCCATAAGGAAGGCCCCCAGTTCCATTCTTACTCTGTGTGTCCACACATCCACCTGCATGAAATGAAACTATGTCACAATTAATGATGTACAACTATGGAGACTGCTCTGGGCCCTCCCCCCTCCTTCTTCCTCTCTCTCTCCCTTATCTCTCTCTCTCTCTCTCTCTCTCTCTCTCTCTCTCACACACACACACACACACACTTTCTTTCAAACAATGAAATAAACTAAAAAAAAAAATTTGTGGCAAAAGGAATACTTTCGTACTGCTGATTGTAGTAGTATCTGGTGACACTTTGTGATATGGGGATGATGCATATCCCATGACAGAACAGTTCCAATCTTGGATGTATTTCCAGGAGATATTTTCATATAATTCACAAGGGAAGGATATTAGATGCAATATTGCAAGAAATTAGAGGCAATATAGATGCCTATAAACCATGGAATAAAAAAAAATAGGATTCTCGAACACATAGAAAGAAATTTTGTGGAGAGTTAAAAAGAAATGAGGCTGACAGACACAGGAGAGAATGGCTATATCTTTTAGAAAGGTACTGAAAAATTAAAGTAAGAAGAGATTTGAAGAAGAATATTCTTCTATATAAACTAAGAAAACAAAAATAAACAACAAAACATGAATAACACTGATTATACAAACATGGAAAACTGGCTAAATAAAACATGAAATAACACTAGTTCTCTCTCCAAGATCTCCTCTGCCTACTTGTGCACATACACATCTCTCCCCGATAATGCCATCCAGTGTCCCTTTTGTAACTCAATGAAGAGAAGGGGAAAGTTATTTCTGATCAAACTGCACACCTGAATAGAGATTTTAGATAAAATAAGACAATGGAGTTATATAAAAAGAAGTAATCAATGCTATCTGAAAGTCCAGAGTTGATCGATTGTTTTAAACAATGGGCACCAAGCTCTATGGAAGTTTCTTTTCTGCAGAGTGGAGCCAGCACCACAGAGGGGGTGATTTCCAGAGCAGAGATGACTGGAAAAGTGGGGATGAGATTCCACACCACCATCTAAAGTCAAATGCATATTTGCCTGAAAAGAAATTCAGGGAAACAAGATATATTTTTTAACTTTTATGTTGGTTAATAACTAAAATTTTTTTCTTTCTTATAATTCTTTACTCCAGCATTCCTTTGTAGAAATTAAAACCTAAAACATTTTGCTATCTTGTAGATGCTTATCTCCAGAATCACTCGAGGGGGATGAATCAAGAGGATGAAGTTATACAAATAGGCGAAGTGGTTAGAAGGCTGTGGTGGGCAGAAATGAATGTAAATCACCTAACTTTAAGCCCAGAGCAGTTTCTAATATATTTCAGCTATGTTTCTAAAAGTGATAATATATTCCAAAGCACTTTGTAAACTGTAAAATACCAGACAAATAGACAGAATTAGTTTGTTGATACACTAGCTATCCCAAAATTATTCTTCAGTTCCAAATACTGCATTATGCATTCAATTTGGTTACTTGGTGGGCAATATATCAAATTGCAATTTATAGTTGACTGTATTATAAGAAAATAAAACAACAACAACAACAAAAAAACAGTGGCAAACTGGACAAATGTTTTGCAAAACATGTAGCTAGACTAAGTTATGTTTAATGAAATTCTTCCAAGCTTATATGACAAATACCCTCCAAAAGAAAACACTTAGGGATATAGCTTTATACATTAACTATCCCTGATCCCACTTATTGAAAGCAACTTTTAGCCTTCAAATCCACAAGTAAGGTTTAGCCAAAAAATAAAAATATTAATCAAACTCATAACCGGTCACAAGTCTCTTTACGTCCAGGCCAAAAAGATTGCACAACTGAATTTATGTTTCATTATGGGAATTCTATTAGTCAAAGTATTTAACATATTTATATCTCATTTCCTCCACATCATATTTAAACTTAGCATTTAAATTTAAGTGGTCTTAGTTTCAATGTCTCTTATTATAAGTAAACTCAAAATCTTTTAAAGAAGATATAAATTAAAGCTTCAGTGAACAATAATTAATTGAATAAACATGATTCTGGTGAAAAAGAGTAGGGAGAAATCAGAGGCCTGCCCTGTCTATGTTACCAACACAGTACCTGCAAAAGCACCTGATCAAGAAAATGTTCAAAGAATAGATGTAAAATGAAGATGAAGGAAGGAAGGGAAAGAGGGAGGGAGGTAGGAAGAGAGGCAAAAACCAGACACAGTTCTAAAATGCGAGTACAGCCATCATACCACTTTACTTTTATTAAGTTTGAGTAGCTAATCTATGTGTCACACATATTTGATCCCATGTAATCTTTACAGAAACAAATAGTGATAATTTTTATGTTCTTCTTACTAATGATGAGGATATTGTAATGTATCTCTCTCATAGCCATAGATCCAGCAAGAGGCAGAGCAAGGGAGTTACCATTGGGCTGTTGACCTCAAAGCCTTAAAAAAAAAAAAAAGTTTTAAATTCCTGGGACTATTATAACTATCAATTGTACTTAATCTCTTTCACCTTTTTCACCTTCTCTCCCAACCCCACTCCTTTCCAACTACCTTTGGTTACAACTCCCTTTCCTTCTGGTGACTATCAATTTGTTCTGCATTTGTATGAGTTGGTTTCTGTTTTGTTTATTTTGTTTTTTAGATTTCACATATAAGTGAAATCATATAGCATTTGTTTTTCTCTGTCTAATTTATTTCACTTAGCATAATACCTGGTAGGACTATCCATGTGGTTAAAAGTAACATGATTTTATTCTTTTTTACAGCATAGGAAATTTAGTCAACAATATTGTGATAACTATGTAAAAGATTAAGCTAGTACTAGACTGAGTGAAATCACTTTGTAAGGTATATAAATGTCTAACCACTATGCTTTATACCTGAAACTACTGTAATATTGAATGTCAACTGTAAATAAATGTTAAATTAGAAAAAAAATAAAAAGAAATTTAATAAAGATAATTACAGGTCAGTATAACTAGGAATGGGTTCCTGGAGGAATTAATCAAAGTGAGAGGGGGAAGGTGTTTTAGGCAGGAGAGGGGCATGGTTGATAGAGGCAGAGATGTGGCACTAGGTAGGCAGAAAGGGTGTCATAGTAAGAAGATAAGAGATAACATGGTTACTGCTTAGTCCACGGTCCCACATGTTAAGTCATTTACTTCAGAGATATAATATTGGTGAGTAAACTGAAATATTATTTATTTAATATTTTTATATTGATTCACCTTTGTTCCTTGAATAATCTCATTCACATTGAAAACAATGTAGCACATTCATAAACAAACAAAAAATACATGCTTTTATAGTAAGTAACCAGAAAATAAACAGAAAACAAAGCAAGTTGTTGAGCTCTAGCAAGATATCGATGCATGCCTGCCTAAATTTATGAGTCTCGATTCTGCTTTTTCTGTTATTTTAATGAAAAAATATAATAGCAAATTGAATTTGAGCATTTATCATTTGTGAGTCACCATGTTTTTAAATACCTTATTTGGGTACCGTGCTCCACTTGATTCTGACAACAATTATTTGAGGAAGGAACTTTTATTTTCCCAACTTTAAGGATAAGAAAACCGTACCTTAACAATTTATTTAGTAAGTGGTAGAGAAATATTGACAATAGCCACAAAATAAGTCTTTTTATTCTATCAACAAAAAGAGTTGAAAGAAGATAGGAAGAAGCTAATTTTCCAGCAATGAGATCAATGTTTTGCTAAATATCTTCATCTGCTCCATGGTGGGGGATTAAGAGAGGAGATGGGGGTGGGGAGTTATAACACTAAAGTTATGACATCATTATTTTTTGTAAGCTGGACAGCAACATCCTGTTTGGAGTACAGACACATTCCTGTGGCTAGCTGAAGAAAAGGAAGGACAAGGAGCATTGAATTACTTTACATTTCCACTGATCTAGGAGTCACATTTTGCAGGAAGCGGGGGGGGGGGGGGGG